>PVIU01002382.1:149913-174840 GCA_004026605.1 Ondatra zibethicus | reverse complement strand
AAAACACTGGTAAATTTGACTTTTGGGGACCAATTGGCATTAAAGGAGACAGTTTTGTTTTCATGACTTGAAGTTGTTATTGACATCTAGTGAGGAGAGGCTAGAAATGTTACTAAGCATCTTTTTACACACAGAACAGTACTCTTCCCATCCCCTAACAACAATGAACAGTCCAAATTGTTAGTATTGCCAAGGTTGAAAAACCTGTCCAAGAACATAGTTGGGTTATACAGTGTAATCTCAGCTAAAACTTTCTATTTTAATCCCACGGTTTTCTCATTTGAATATTGTGAAATACTACTACAACTTCCTTATCTTTGAGGACACTAGAAAGAAGTTTGTGAAATAACAGAATAGTCAGAAAATATTCTTGTTTCCTCCTATTACGGTCAATTGGGGTTGCTGCATTGATACTGGGCTCAGTCACAGACTCCTGCTTACTACAGAGAGTTGGATGTGATATAAGAAGAATCCTCACCTAGGCATGTGTGGTTTGGCCTGTTCTCTGCTATGCTATCTCTTGCCATTAGAGCCTTCACTAAGTGCAGGAGATGCATTTGGATCACATCCAGACCAAGGTAAAGTCATGTGCAGCTGATGTGCAGCCCAAAGCAGAGTTGTCACTGAGCTCAGCTGGGGCAGCACACGTGTGGGCCCACAGACCCGTGAATGGGAGGATTAATGCCAATCTATAGTAATATTTTATTTATGTTTCAACAAATAAAGCTTAGCTTTGCCCTTCTGATGTTTAGACAAGCCTTTAATCCTAGGATTTTAGAGACAGAGACAGGAAGATCTCTGTGAGTTCAAGGTGAACTATACAAGATCAATGCTGAAAAAAATCCAGGTAATGGAAGTTTACACCTTTAATCCAAGTACTAGGGAGTCATGCCCTTAATCCCAGCACTAGAAGAATGTTAAATAGGAGGAGAGAGAGGCTTAGGCTGCTTAGTCTGTTGAATCTGTTTAGTCTGTGGTTGTATAGCCTTGATAGAGGGAAGACTTCTCTATTGACTTGGCTGCTTTGCTTTTCTGGTTTTCTTGGGGGGTGAACCCCAATATCTGATTCTGGGTTTTTTATTATTTATCCTACACTAATCCCTGTGAAGATGGTTATTTAGTCTCATTGTTTCAGTAACTGATACACAAGATACTTGGGGAAGGCTTTCCTCAGATTCTCTAAAGTGTTTAATGATTCCTTTACAGTTCTCATCAAGCGAAGGTTGCTGACTGAGATGGTCCAGCTTCACAGACTACTCAAGCCAGTACTTCAGAAAAGCCTTGTACTCACCCATTACACTGAGACTGGACAACAAATAATAAGCTCACTGTCCCAGGCCTTGACCATTATCCCAATTTTCCAGGGTCTTCTAAAGATTCCAACACCCCCAGGAAACAGGAATCAGTCTAGAGAACACAATGCCCACATTCCCAAGAGGTGAGGTGGATGGGTTTTTGTTATTCAGTGGGTTGTAGATGTTTGTCATTGTTTAGGGGGGTTGGTTACAAGTTGCTATTGGTCATGGTCAGGAAAAAAGCTTAGCAAAGATTCAAGGATCTTTTCTTTATGAAGGAAAAAGTGTGATACAGTATAAAATGATGATATAAAAGGTAGAATTTTTTAACTAATTTTGAACAAAATTACTACTCTCAAAATTTTTACATTGGTGTGGATTTTGTATATTGATAAAATTTAAAGTTATTCTTGATATTATATATATATATATATATATATGTTTCTACTCTTCTTTAAGGTATTGTATCTATGCAGCTTATTTTAAAAGGTTATGTAAAGCTTTTGTCTTTGAAAGGTGTTTAGGATAATAAATACAGGTTAATAGTAATCTATAACTATCAAATTTATAATCATGTTAGGTATGTTTTCAAGGTCATACAGAGATATATTTTAGATAGGTAGGTGAACTTCAAACACTTCAAAGACCTACAGAATATGGCATTTAAAGTGTCTTAATAACATAAGGGTTTTCTTGACAATAAAACACATCTGTTCCTGGTAGCACAGTATACTTCAAAAAAGATGGGCATCAAAGAACCTCCATATGAAGTTTACTTTCTTTATACCAAATGCTAGCCATTTTGGCAAGAAACTGCCCTTGCTTTGACTAATGACAGCATGCTGTTCAAACTGGAACAAGTGTATAGACACAAAGAAAAGCAACTGCTCAACTTTATCAAAACAGGGTAGGATAGTCCTTCAAAAATTCCTGCTTCACAGAAAATCCTGTCAGATATTCTAGGCCTGGAAGCCAAAGATAGATGTCCCAATGTTGCAGAGGAAAATTGGGTGACTGTCCAAGCAGCCAGCTATTTTTGTTGTTTCTTTTAGTTTGGGGAGTTGCTTGCTCTGCACTTCCTGTTTACTAAGGTAATATTATATCTTTCTGGGGTCTTTGATGGAGTTGAAGACTAGGTAGGCATACTTATAGCCTTCCTTAGTTATGACAGAAGGTAAATTAGGTACAAAACTTTGGACTCACCAAGATAAGATAAATAATGGGGTATTTTCTTTGATTCTGCCAAATGCAAATGGACTGGATATTGTAAATGTAATCCTTAGTTGATAATTGTTCTTATTGTAAGTAGCTTTACTATGTTAGAGCTCTAACCTTTCCTTTTTATTTAAAAAATTTTAAATAAAATTTTTATTTTAATTTATTTTTATTTAAAAAGGGGGGAAATGTTGTGAAATATTCTTTTACACTGTGTGAATTATATCACTGAGGTTGGTTTAATAAAAAGCTAAATGACCCATAGCTAGTTATGATTTTCAGGGCAAAGAGAATGCTGGGAGACACCAGGAGATTCAAAGGAAGCAGCATTGGCAATACAGAATAAAGATAACCAAGCAATGTAAAAGAAGGCCCATTAAGGCTGGGCAGTGATGGTGCATGCCTCTAATCCCAGCACTTGGGAAGCAGAGGCAGGTGGATCTCTGTGAGTTCCAGGCCAGTCTGGTCTACAAGAGCTAGTTTCAGGACAGGCTCCAAAACTACAGAGAAACTCTGTCTCAGAGGAAAAAAGAAAGAAAGAAAAAAGGGGAGGGAGAGAGGGAGGTTGGGAGAGAGGGAGAGAGAGAGGGAGAAAGAAAGAAAGAAAGAAAGAAAGAAAGAAAGAAAGAAAGAAAGAAAGAAAGGATGCAGATTAAAAGAAATGGGTAAATTTAAGTTGTAAGACCTAGTTATTAACAAGCCTATGCTATGGCCAAGCTTTTATAATTAATAACAAGTCTCCTTGCCATTACCAGAGCACCAGAAGTCCCAAAGAAAAGGTCCAACATCAGTACTCCAGAGCCAGAGATAGGCAGAGCTGTGGAGATGGTAGTAAAAGTGCACCATGGGCGATGAGAAGCCTGAGATTCTCCGTGAGCACTGCAGAGTGACTTGTCTGAGGAGTTAATGAGTGGCTCCACCTCCACCACCACCTAGGTGAGCTACAACATGGAAAGGTAAGAATTATACTGAATCTGGCAAAGTCTTGCCAAAGGATGTAAGTATACCAGGAGAGCACAGTAAAACAGCAACAGCTGCGAAAAACAAATAGATGAACAAACCCAAGACCCACACAGCTGAGATCTAACCAGAAAGTGAACAACTAGCAGCAAAGGTAAACATAAACATCTAGGTGTTTTTCACACCCCTTCACAACCTCATAGAAAGTACAGCAGAAACAAAATTACAGGTGGCAGGAAGCTAGGGTGGTGCCATCAAACCATTCCCTGCAGGGAATGGAGTACCACACCCAGACTTCCCACAGCTGGGAGGACAAACTGATGTAACTTGTTAGAATTACTGAGGTTATCAGGCCTCTCCCACCTACAGAGCGAGCTACAAAATCAACCCAAAAATTAGAGAAAGTATATTCCTCTGCATTAGGAAGCAATATTGAGTGGTATTATAGTATTTTGTACTTAATTTTATTTTGTTTTTATTATGGGTATATTCATTTAAATTATTTATACTTCAGTTGTTTAATTGTTTTTTGTTTTAGATTCTATCCTACCTAAATAGACCTTAAAACTACTCTTTCTTTTTACGTATCTATTCTATATTTATTATTTCTTGTAAGTCTAGCCCTCGTACTTTTCACTGATACTTCCGTTGCCCGTTTTCACATTTCCTTCTCCTTTTACTTCTTAATCCTTAATGTGCTTGTCTCTAAAACACTATAAATGGTGTTTTCCCAACCAATAGTTGAATGGCACTACCTCTTGATTTTAATGGGAACACACATAAGGCACAGGAGCATCGTTTATTGCAGACTATTACTGAAAATGCTGCCAAATCACTGCATCTCTTACTGAAGTTACCACCATATAAACTAGATAGTACCATGAAACATAAACCCACGTGAAGACAGTTCACCAGGAAGACCAACACAAAACAAAGCAAACCCACAAAAGCAGTGAGAAAATGAGAATGATAAATCTGGAGGATACATCCATCCGAGAGATGTGCAAAACATAATAAACACAAAGAGAAGGTAACAACTCTCTACAACAGTGATTCTCAACATGTGGGCCCTGACACTTTCGAATGAATGACCCTATTACAGGAGTTGTATATCAGATATCCAGCATATCAGATATTTATATTAGGATACAAAACAGTAGCAAAATTAGAGTTATGAAGTAGCAATGAAAGTTTCATGGTTGGGGGTCAGCACAACATGAGGAACTGTATTAAAGGGTTGCAGCATTAGGAAGGTTGAGAGTCACTCCTCTACAGCAACACAACTGCTCAGTACAGAAAACAGAGATAATGAGGTAACTAGACTGGGTCCTCTGAAGTTCCTGTATTGGAAACTTAATTGTTAATGAAGCAGTGTTGATATGACGTGGGACCTTTAAGAGAAGATTAGATAATGGAATAGGGTTGTTATCAATGAAAGTGAGGAAGATAGATTGGAAGGGGCTCCTTCACCTGAGAACATTATACAGATGGAACATATTATATTTAGCAATACATGTGGATTTATATACAAATATATTCATGTAACAACAATCAGTGAAAAAACAGGCCACGAATTTGAAAGAGGATGTGGGCAGTGGTACGGGAAGGTTTGAAGTGAGAAATTATTTAATCATATTATAATATCAAAAGTAAAAGGAATAAAGGTGTATTCATCCTTCCCTGCTCTCTGTTCTTTTTATAATGGTGTGACACAGCAAGAACACCCTGCCTGGGTCCAGGAGCTTGGCATCAGGGTTCTCAGCCTCCAGAACTGAAAGTCAAGTGAAGTTATTTTTCTTTGCAAATTATCTAGCACTTAAGAATTCTGTTTCAAAAGGACACAGTGAACTAAGACAGATTTCCAGATCCCTGTCTACTACAACCAGAGAGAAATAAATAATAGTATCATCATGTCTGCTGACTTCTTGTGTCTTTGTAGGTTGCTATCCCAGTAAATGCTTTTCCAAGTGACTTGTATATACTCTCTTGTTGTTTGCCTTTGTATTCTATGCAGGTTCCCTCTGTATATAAAGAAACCATGGAGAGGCACATATGAAAACATAAAAGTAAGACAAAGCCAAGAGAGATTAAAAGTAATGGGAAGATACAGACAGGAGTCAAAGTGTTCTCAATTTTTATATATGGTATTTGTACAAGAAAACCATTATCTAATCTTTTTAAGTATAAAAAGAAAAGGTTAAGTCAATAACTGCTATAAAATTTAAAAATAGTCATGAAAAGTTGCACAGCCTCCTTTTCTACTTAGAATTCCTTAGCCTGGCCTTGAAAATGGCATTAATAGCCTTTGAAATGAAATCACACCAGGTGCTAGAGAGAAGCTGGCTCCAAGTTAGGAAGCATTGGGATTACCAAGATGTGAGTGATGCATAGGTTTCCTTAATGACTCATTAGGACACCATTTTCAATGAATCTAAAAATGGGTTTTTTAACCCAGAGAGGAAACTCCTCTAAAACTAATTTTTTCTACTTCTTGGGAATAGTAAGAACTTAAATAGTACATATATGGTTCCCATAGGAAATGTAATTGGCATTCTCCATCCTAGCTCTTTACAGCCTAGTAGAGGAGACAGATGACTAAAAGGATAATTAAAATATAGTTATTATCATATATTAAATAAAACAATTCCAGAAAGATAGCTGACCCAAATATAAGAGAGAAATCAAAATATATTTTACAAGAAAATATCCAAAACTAAAAAAAAAATCTTAAAGGGGGGAAGGTAGTGTTTAATCATCAAGAAAACAATATATTGGGCATGAAGGTATATACCTTTAATTCCAGCACTCAGGAGACAGAGTCAGATGAATCTCTATGAGTTCAAAGTCAGACTGGCCTACATAAAGAGTTTCAGGTAAACAAGGGCTACATAGTGAGAATCTGTCACAAAAAAATGGAGAATAGGGAGAAATGAAAGGGAAAAAATATTAGTAGGTTTGATGGTATATGATATCATCACAAGAAACAAAGTTTTAGAATGTAAGCCCCATGATGGGAAGAGATACTTATACTGCATGTACCTGACAGATCACTTCCATTAAACAATAAAAGTAAAAGATCATAAAAAAGCAAGAGAGTTCAACTAACACTCACAAAAGAAAACATTTTCACGGGCAAGAAAATTTGAAAAATGCAGAAAGAAAATGAGACACCACCACACAGCCACCAGGACGGTTAACCACTCACAGGGCCCATTGATAATAAAACTGAGAGACAATAGGAATTTACAATCATGGCAGAGGAGATTAAAATTGGGAAAAATATTTTGGCAGCATCTTTTAAAACTAAATGTTTACCTACTCTATAATTCCTGAATACGTAATAGGAGAAGAGAGCGCTTATTTCTAACAAAAGATAGGGACAAAATTGGTCACAATAACATTATTTGAAAAGAATAAGAACCAAAGATACACATGGTCATGAATATTAGGATGTATTATAATTAATGTCACCCACGGTGAAGAATTGTGCACAAATAACATTAAAAGAAGTGTAGCTGTACACAACAACCTATGAAAGATTTTATGGCACATTACTGAATAAAACAAATTGGGCTTAAAATTATATTGCAGTATGGTACCATTTATACAAAATTCTAAAATGTGCATGAATCACTACAATATATAAAATCAAGGCGTGTTTGCCCTGAGGATGAGGAAATGTTCATTAAGAGTGTTTTCATGTTGTCCTGAGTAGTGGTCACATGGGTGAATTTGTTTCAGAATAAGTAATTTGTATGTTCCTAGTCAGGCAATTTTCTGCATGAGCAGGATATTTACTTAAGGAAGTTTTTCTAAAGATAAAGTATAATGTGGGCCCATGGGGAGGGCTCAGCAGGTAAGAACACTTAATGACCTGATTGAAGATCCAGGTTCAGTTTCCCACAGTTACGTCAGGAGGCTCACGACCGCATGTAACTCAGTTCCAGGAAGTCTGATGTCCCCAAACATTATCTATGGGCATGTGTACACACAGAGTATGTATACATACATTCAAGCACATACATACAAATAAATTAAATCTTTAAAGATAATGTCAAATTTCTCAAATTCGTCCTAAGCCTGATGGAGAAAATCCACAAAGATCTGATATTTGAGCATCTTCTCTCTGAAACAGCAGCAGCTTCATGCCATCCACTCATCTATAAAATCCCAGTATTGTCTAGCTTTGCCATTTCATAAAGGGATCATTTGAAAATGAGACCGTGAGAAACTGAGCTAAGGATACATAGCCAGTGAGACGCTGTGCTATGAAAAGAACTTCAGGCCAAACTGATACCCTAATTCTTTCTACTGCGGTATACCTATGTACTATGACCACTGACCCCATAAATACTCACTGAATATCATATGTGATTAACACTATTTTATTTGTATCAAATAAATGAGCTGGCATCTACCAACTAGCTTGCCATCTACTAGAAATTCAGCATTGCATTGCTGAGTCTCGTTCATTCATGTTCTTCTCCCAAGCACACAAGCCTGCTTCAGTGAATATTTACTCCATGAAACATACCTCTGTGATAGCTATTGTTGACAAATTTATCTGTATTGCCATTTCCTGTTCTCAAAAATGCAACAAGCCAGATCCCACTTCCCCTATGAAAGTGAGCTACTCCTCAATAGGTTTCATGAAGTAATGTTTTTGCATTGAGAATTACCAAAGAAATGTTTCTGTCCTTACTGCTTATGGTTGCCCATGTTGATGTAATTTCCTCAGTTCTTAAGAGGCAGAGCCTTGTTCTAATTATCACAGAAGTAAAAATGGATGGGGCAAGCATTTAATCATAGAGTCAGAGCTGAGAAGCCTTGGTAAGTCTGATCATCACAATGTATCTCAGCTACTAAATCCTGCTATTGCATCATTAGATACCTGAGCAACTCTGTGATGTAACTGTTAACTATGTCCTTGTTTTTATAAAGCTTTATTCCCCTTTTCATAAATGCAAATGCTTCTGAATTAGTCCATCAAAGTCTTAATTTAGACTCCTAATTAGAACCAAGAAAGAATTAATGACCTTGGGCATCTACAGCAGAGGACAGACAATCACTGTGATGACCTCAGATAAGTCTGACTCTGCAAAACAAGAAGACAGACCTGAAGAAGCAGCAATTGTGTGCTGGTAAATTGTCTCTCTGAAGCTTTCTATGGGATGATAATAAGCATAATTGCCATCATAATCATTAGAGAAGCTGATATTTATTGGGGGGCTTATTATGTTCCAGACACTTAGCTGAGAGCGTGACACTCTATTGAGGCCATAGATGGGTCCCTGTGCAAATTTTAAATCTCCACTTATGACCCATGATAGGCAACCAAAGGATTATGAGCAGATTGTGATACATAGCTCTGGCTCTCACCTCTAAATTAAGTGGACTGATTGCCTCCTTTGTAGTGTTGCCAAGATAAAATACCTTCATTCCAAATAATAAGTGCAAGATCCATTGGCTATGTCTGAAGGCTCGGATAAAAATGTGAGAAGCATCGTTTTCTTTGGCTGTCACTTCCCCAGCATTAATCTTAGAGTGAAATTAACCAGAGCTGAAGTCTGGCTGTTTGTCTTTACTTCCCTCATCTCTCAATTTGGATAGAAAAGGCAACTCACAAGAATTTCATGACCATTATGTGAGGTAGATTTTGTAATGTTCCTAAAAAACTAAGTGTTTTAAGGTTTGTAGAGTATCCTTGCCCTGAGCGCTGAAGAGGAGACAGGAACCTCCCCAGGGCCTGTAAGATTGAGTGGGAAACAAAGATCCACATACAGATCTAGGGATCTCCACCCTGGGCAGGTTGGCAGCCTGTTTGCTACCTGGGGCCATGGTGATACCCCAGCCTGAGCTGCTGCCCCAAGGGCCACGTCTATGCTGGTGACCCGACTGCAGCTGTGGTCTGCGTTGATATCTATGGCTCCTGTTACCACTGAAGACAGAGTTTGATCTACCCCTCCCTGGCTGCAGCATGAGGGAGAACTGGTCCTATCACCCACCAGCACAGGACAGAGCAAGTCCCTGGACAGCATGACAGAGCTGACTTTGTCAGCAGGGGTGCTGGAGAGCTGGTCTTGGCCCCCTTGTCTAACACATGATGGCACTGGCAAGGGAAAGATGCCCTCCCTTCCACTCCTGGCCATCAATAGTAGATGGGAGAGCTCACCCAGCTCCTCACCAACTTCAGCACTAGGGATAGCAGGCCCTGCGCCTTGCCTAGGCAGCACAGTGAAGCTGACCTGATTGAACAAGGGCCCAAGAATGAAAGCCTGGGAAGTCTGGCCCTGCCCCCATCTGCCATGTTGTGGAGCGAGCTAGAGAGGGATGGCCCCTTGATCCCATCATATATAAGAGGTAGAAGAGCTGGCCCCGAGATCATGAAAACCAATGAGTTAGCCCAGCCTCCCACAGGCTATAGTACTTGGAAGAATGGGCCCTACACCTCACCTCACCTGTACTGCTGACTCAGCAGACAGGGGCATGGGTGAGCAAGCCCTAAGGTCCTGATAGTAAGAAAGCTGTTCCCATATCCCTGTCTGCCATTGTGGTGAGGGAGAGGAAAAGACATTCTCCCTCCATGACCCCTTCCCACCTGCTATAAGTGAGGGAGCTAATCCTGTCCCTCACCAGATACAGCACTAGGGATAGCAGGCTCTGGATCTTGTCTGAGCAACAAACACAGTAGAGTTGACCCCATTGATGGTGACAAGGATGAGCCACGCTGGGAATGCAAGCATGAGAGATCGGACCCCTAATATGCCATTGGTGTCATGGGCAAGGGAGAGAGGCCCCACCCCTGCACATGTGTATCCTGTAGCTGGTGGGAGAGCTGTCGTTGAGATCACAAAAGCAAGAGAGCTGGCCCTGCCTCTCACTCTGCAGAGTGAACCCTCTAGCTTGCCTGGGCAACACAGTAGTGTACGTTTGGGCAAGCCAGCCCAAGAACACAAGAGTGGGAGAACTGGCCCTGGCCCTTGCTATTTACGACAAGGGATGAACTAGGTGGGGAGCTCACTCTGGTGTTGAGAAAGCTGGCAGGCTGACCAACCTCAGCCACTACCCAGACCCAGAACCAGGGCTATGAGTTGTCCCATCCCATCATCCACCCCATCTATGATCTGCCGGAGCACATGAAGGGGCCTGCCCTGCAGACCCAAAGCTGCAGGATCTCCATGACACAGGACAACCACAGGATATCCAATAGGAGCACCAATGAGAGTCCCGTATCTATGGAATAGCAAAAATCAGAGGCTTCGAACCAGACCAATTATTCATTGCAATGAACACTTGCAAATTAACAATGATGGACTAAAGGGACTCACGTGGCACTACAGCTTCCACGAAGAGATTTTTTTCTTTTCTTTTCCTTTCTCTTTTCCTTTCCTTTAAATTTTATTTTGTTTTGTCCTGGGGAGGAGGTTGCAAGGGTAGAGTGGATAGGAAGGGATGGGAAGTCGAGTGGGATCAAGATGCATGATGTGAAATCCACAAAGCATCATTTCAAAACGTTAAATTGGATAAAATAATGATTTGTAGAGTGACTTGCCTTTAGTACGAGAATCCCCACAATAACAAAACAACACTCTGTATATAAGGGGTCAACAGTGGACGAGGCACAAGACTCTTTTGTACAAAAGTCTCTTAGTTGATCTCTAAGGCGAGTGTGAACCTTTTCGCAAGGCTGCACATGGACCAGGTTCTTAGTGCCTGAGCTCTGCTACCCCTCAGAAACAAGCCTGAGAGGTCAATTGCAGGCCTGCCCTTCACCTTATTCTTTCCATCTCTGAGTCCCGGACAAATGAAAATGCTTCTGTGGAGCAAAATAATCTTTGTTTTTCCTGTAAATATGCAGTTCCCCTGAGAGTACAAAAGCCTGGCAGAGCTGCGGAATATTCTGTTTTCTCATCCCTGTCTTAGACTTCCTCCTCAGAAGCAAGTACCAGATGCATGACTGCGTAGAAGAAAGAATGGCAAATATCTCCATACATCATCACATCCTACTTGAGCAAGATGTTGCTTAAGTACACGATTGGAAACACCTGCAGCCCAGCAGCCAGGCAGGCTCCCTGCTGCTTTCTCATTCCGGAGAACAACTAAACTTTCTCCCTTCTTAGTGCTGTGCTATCAGTTGTACATCAAGCATTAGCTCCTTGGAGGTTGTCCAGGAAAGAGAAGCACAGGTTGGAATGTTGCACATGCAGAGGAAGCAAGCCTAACTACTTCCTAATAAGCACTAGAGTTGGCTTTCCACAGATCAGACGAGTCTTACCATTTGAAGTGGACCTGCTGCTCAACCACATGTGACCCCAATTCTTACATCTAATTATTGATGTAGGACAAGACATCTCCTGGTGGCTGAATTCCAGGTAGCTCTAAATACTGCTGCCTCCAATGTTCTAAACCTGGCTTTCGACAAGAAATAGAATACAAGTAAACTTGTAGTTTTTATTGAGTTAACTACAAACTCATCTGTCAGTCTGTCTCCCCTGTGTGTGTATGCATGTGTCTGTGTCTGTATGTTTCAAGTATGATGCTAGCAGCCAAAATGCATAGGACATCTGGCAGCTAAAGAGGGAAGAAGGCTACAAATTAAAATACGACAGACATAAACTGAAATATCCAGGAGGAGGGAAGAGGATCATGAGTTTGAGGTCCATCTCAAAAAATAAACAAACAAACAAATAAAACAAAAAAGCAAACAAACAAAAAGCTAGACTTCACAAGTGTGAGTTGCAGACAAACCATGGAAATGGAATGAAATATATACTAGCTCCTATTTCTTACATTAATATGTGGTGTCCTATGTAGTTCAAGGCCAGTTATCCTGATATATCCACATGCATCTGGGCTCAGAGTCAGAGGAGTGGTGCAGCAGAGTCCTGGGATAACAAGGTAGATTCAGCACTGGTAATTCACATGGAAAAGGGAAGCTATCTGAAGAGTGGCAAGGGTGTAAACTATGAAAAGGGTATACAGATCTCTAATGACACATTGTTACTATATGCAAAAGGAAATTTGGGGAGATATAGTTCAGCCTAGAACAAGTTTGACACACTGCAAATGACCTCAATTCCCCATCAGGTTACATTCCTTGATACAAGTTATCTGACCAAAGCTAGGTAAAGGTGGATTGAGAAACAATAAGTGTACTTATGCATGGAACTGTGGTACTTTACAGTCATCATCTGTGATTCTTATAAGAGAATTTACAAAAGTAAATTGGGTAAACTACTCCCCAAAGAAGACACACATCTGTCAACAGAGCTGTGCGTTGAATTTATACCTCTCCAATTCCATATACAAGATGATAACTGAGCTGCTTTCCACCATCCAGTTTCCTCTTATTGCGCAAATTCCAGTAAGACTCAAGTCTTATTGAAATTGAAAATTGAAAACAAGATTTTCCAGTGAGTGAATATATGTACAATGCATGTGCGCATGTGTAAATCCAGATGTGATGTTTTCACAGACTTCAGCTCTACTCACTTCAAGAATCCAGGCCCTCCTCCTGCATAAAGCTGAAAGCTATTCTGCAGCTTGCTGCCACAAGAAAATTACATTTTAGCCAATTTCCAGAGGAATATGATGACTGCGTCACTTAGAGTTTTGGCAGGATACAGGTGGTGAATCAAAATAGTCATGTTTAATAAAGGGAATTTGTGCAGAGGTGAGCACAGACTACAAGGAGCCACTCAGAGTGGGTGAAGAAACAGCAGATGAATTGCTTTGGAAAGCCAGAATACCAGGAGACTGGGGGGAGAAGCATTGCAGAATACTGGTGAGATATGTAATGATAGGAGCAGCCAACCTGCTATGGCTGAAGTTACAGGCCTAGCTCCTTCCTTCCTAGCCAAAGACAGAGGTCTACTCAGTAGGAAAGCAGCAAACATGCATGACTGAGAAGTGAGTCATCTGTTAAGAGAAACTTCATAGAGCAAAGACATGAAAGAGAACAGATTTGGAGGGAAAACAGGCTGATCCTCTCAGGCTCGTTAATTCTCTTCTTATCTATTTTATTTTTAGGGACCCATAGCAATTTATTGTGCAGTATTTTAAATCATCTTAATAAAGGTAATCCACATATTTAAACCATCCCCCCAAAAGTTAAAAGGTATGATTGCATTAACTAACATTTACTGGTCACGGTGAATATCCACATCATTCAACTTCTTGTTGTTGTTTTTATTTTTTTTTTAAGTTAACAGTGATGAACCCATGGAAAAAATTTGTAGGCAGAGGCTGCTCGTTCATTTCCTGGCTTTCCAGACCCAAAATAATCACACAGAAACTATATTAATTACAACACTGCTTGGCCTATTAGCTTCTTATTAACTAACTCTTAGAGCTTAAATTAATCCATTTCTATTCATCTGTGTATCGCCACAATACCATGGCTTACTGGATAAAGTTCCGGCATCTGTCTCCTTCGGCAAGTATGTGGCATCTCTCTGACTCTGCCTTCTCTCCCTATATATCTCTTTTCAGATTTCCTGCCTGGCTATATTCTACCCTGACATAGACCCAAAGCAGATTCTTTATTAACCAATGGTAATAAAACATATTCACACACCAGCAATTTCCCTCTTTGTGACCTTTGAAGGTCAGTTGCACCTCTAATAAACATCCCAATGACAAAGATTGGTGGAACAGTTCTTTCTCCAATCATCTTGGGAAGAATGTCTTGAAACTGGATACCATATTCCAGCATATCCAACTCTACAACTTTATAGTTGATGCTCATGTCGTGGAAAATCTTTTTGGCTATTGAACAATAAGAGCAAAATGTTTTGTAAAAATCACCACACAATTGTTAGAAATTGTTTCCTGAAGTTCTGGCAGCTGGAGTGGCCTCTGCTTCCCCCCCCCTTGAGTTTGTAATTGCAATATTTCTCCCTTCCCTTTCCTCCCTCTGAACAGTTCCTTATAGTCCTCACCACTTTCATTCAAATTCATGGACTCTCTTCTCATCAATTTGTTATTTCATGCATATATACGTATATGCACATATATATTCTTAAGTATAACCTATTCCATCCTTATAATATTACCTATTCATATGTTTTCAAGACTGACTATTTGGAACTGGACAGCTAATCAGTTTGCTCTTCCCTGGGGGATACCCCTTCTCCAGCTTCCAGTTTTGCCCAGTTGACTATTGTTCTTTGTGTGGGATTGAGGCCTCTGGACTTCCCTCCACACACCAACACATACACTCACACACACACTCACACACACACTTTGGCATGTACTGACATCCTTGTTCAGCTCTCATCTGGGTAGTCATGTTGGGGAGATTTTTAGGTGTGGCTTCTGACATTTTTAGGAGACACAACCTCATAGCAAACTCTCCAACCCTCTGGGTCTTACAATAGTTTCTCCTTTTCTTCAGCAATGCTCCTGAGCCTTAGGTGAAGGAACAGGTTAGAAGATTATCCACTGGGACTGGGCTTGCTTTTAGAAATCATGAGGCTGAGATAACCAGAAGCCGCATGGTGGTCCTAACATAAAAACGGAAGAGATACATGAGGCTGTCACAGAAGTAAGGAGTGGTGTCTGATACAAACCACCCCCTTAATCAATAATACAAGGTTCTTTATAATGCTGGAAACAGGGATGGGCTTTTGATTTCATTTAAACAGTAATTCAGCATAGAATCTCCCTGTACACTCCTATAAATTTTATTCCCTTTTTATTCTAATGTCACAGCAAGCCTCAATGAAAATAAAAAAATATGGAAAGCCTTTGGCTCTAGGGTGACCTGTCAATATTCTAGCAGACAGCTCTGCATCTCAGAGTGAACACAACATAGAAGCATTACTTTTAGGCACACAGAGAGGGTAAAAAATAATAAAAAAAGAAAACATTAAAATAGTACTCTGTGGGATTGAAGAGATGGCTCAGTGGTTATGAGAATTGGATGCTCTTCCAGAGGACCTGATTTCAATTCCCATTACCCACATGGTGGCTCAGAACCATCCACAACCTAGTACCAAAGGATCCAATGCTCTCTTCTGTTCTCCATGGACATTGCAAACATGTGGCACACAGTCATACATGTAGTCAAAATGTGCATACATATAAATATTAAAGAAATTTTCATTACAAAAGCAATATTCTACACTGTTCCTCTACATTGGCATAACCTTCTCAGAGAATATTCAAGGTTAATAAATAAAGAAATTGCTAGGGCATCCCAAGACCTTTTAGATTTTCACAACGAAACTTTGTATAATCCCTAGGGCCTACCAGGGAATAAACCATTTCTCCAAAGAAAATCCATAACTGTGAAAAAGAGAAAATAGTCCTTCCAGATCTATGAAAACAAATAAGTAATGATTTAATGAAAGATTTTTAAAACTCAGAAAAGCATACCAAGCATTAATAAAACATAGATGATAGATAATAGATACAATGAAAGTAGATAGATAGATAGATAGATGATAGATAGATAGATAGATAGATAGATAGATAGATAGATAGATAGATAGATAGTGAGTGTGGTAGTTTGACTAGGAATGGCCTCCACAGGCTCCATAGGGAGTGACACTATTAAGAGGTGTGGCCTCATTGAAGTAGATGTGGCCTTATTAGAGGAAATGTGTCACATTGAGATCTCAGATGCTCAAACTAAGCCTTGTTGCAAGGGAGGGCCCGCTTTTTCCTCCTGGCTGCCCGGCTAGCTTAGCCCTGAAATAACCACATAGAAACTGTATTAATTAAATCACAGCTTGGCCCATTAGCTCTAGCTTCTTATTGGCTAACTCTTACATCCTAATTTAACCCATCTCCATTAATCTGTATATCACCATGTGGCAGTAGCTTACTGGCAAAGATTCGGCATGTCTGACACTGGTGGAGGCTCCACTGCGTCTCTCTGACTCCGCCCTTCTTTCTTCCAGCATTCAGTTCTGTCTTCCCTGCCTACCTAAGTTCTTCCCTATCAACAGGCCAAGGCAGTTTCTTTATTCATTAACCAAGAAAAGCAACACACAGACAGAAGTACCTACCACACCAAGGTCTGGTGTTACTTTTACTTTTACATTTTAGTGCCTGTGGATCAAGACATAGAACTCTCAGCTCCTTCTCCAGCACCATCTCTGCCTGTATACCCACCATGACATAATGGACTAAACCACTGAAACTGTAAGCCAGCTCCAATTAAATGTTTTCCTTTATAAGAGTTGCCATGGTCATGGCGTTTCTTCACAGCAATAGATAGTCTAAGACAGATAGATGATAGAAAGATATCAATAGATAAACAGATAGATGATAGATAGATAGATAGATAGATAGATAATAGAATAAATGGAGAGGATATAGAGAGAAATAAAGATGGGGAATTAAACTATATCATGATAAATCATAGTAAGAATACAAGAAATGCTAAGGAGGAAAAGGAAGTAGACTCCCTTAAGGAGCATCATAAGAACCCCTAACCCAAGTTTAAAATATGTTCCTAGACAATAACACTTTAGAACATAATATAAATATGGAAGCCTTGAACACAATAAATTTCAATAATTAATTGCCAACTGACACACTCTTGCTATAGTTCCATATAGACTGTAAAAAGTAAAGTCCTAAACTAAATGTTGTCAGTTATCAATCTCACAGAGTGAGCGAATCCCATGTGGAGATCTCTGTCTGGGGAGGGGTGTCCCCTCCAAAGACAATTAGAAATGTGATTTTGTCCTAAGAGCTTGCAAAGCCCCTGACTTATGACAAAGACCCACATAATGAGAGATCTGTCACACTATCATGACCATCTTCTGTTCCGAGAGAGAATATGATCATCTCTCTGATTGCATTCTAAAACACTGACCATACTGAGCTTCTGATGCTCAATTTGCCAGGGTTATATGTCACTCTCTTTATTTATTTTCCCTTTTTTTCTCCTGTGAAAACCCTTTTTACCCTGTCGAAATCAAACTTGGTCTGGGAGAAAAAGAATCGCTGTGCATCTATCTTTTGTTACAGTTTTCTTTTGTACTTTTTCTTGTATTATGTGACTTTGTCAATTAAAAAAAAAAAAGCTAGTGTAAGGGACCAAAACTCTACATGTTGCCTTCTGCCATTCTTCTCGGCATTTTTAGCAAGAGTTAGACCCACACGAGACATGTGCTGGGCAGGGAAGCTCTGCTTTGATTTCAGTCTCTGACTTGGTCTCATCTCTGCTACAAAGTAGGGCAGTGGTGTGCAGCAGCAGCAGCAGCAGCAACAGCAGCAGCAGTAGCCTTTGATTTCGGGGCTACAAAGTTGAGCTCTTTCAACTCCAGATGGGCCAATGCACAGCACACAGCTCTGTGTGGCCTCACTGCTGTGCTATTCTCTGACCCCTGCTCAGAGGTTGGGTAAGAGGAATAGAAGCAAAAGTCTTACGCTGCAGGTTGACCTAAGCATAGAGAATCTGTGTAGTGATGTACTGAGTAGAAGGAAAACTAATGATGCCAGAAGTCAATTACATATGATGGCCGCAAATCCAGAAATTTCACGTCTTACTCTTCCAGTTCAATCTCTCCATAATTCCTGCTCTTGTGTTTGCTGAGGGAATGTGCACCCTGTTCTGTTTCCTTCCTTCTCCTGAGCACCTCAGCCCTTCTGTTTGCTCGCGCATGACCCCTCTGCTCCCTTCAACTTTTTTTTCTCTCCCCAATCAGTTAGGAACCCAGCCCTTTGCTTGGGTGCTCAGCTACCACCACTGCATTGAGAAAAGTCTTGCAGCGGAAAACAGCAGGATGAGCAACTGGAAACTGGTTATACAAAGCCAGCATGAAATAATAAATAACTAAATAAGCAAGTAAATAAATAAACAGGGAAACTTAAGTGGAGCAAAGTGAAGGAAGCACTTTTCCCAGCCAGAAAGTATATTTAGGGAATTTGGTCTCTAATTTAGACTGCAAGAAGGCAAATTTTGCCTTTGCCTCCAAAAGCAAGGCCATCTTCTGAGAGTCAAACCAATCAACATTGGTCCCTCTTGAAAAAGACTTTGTGAAGGCTCATTTTATATAAATATTTTAATTAATAGATACCTTCATCCAACATGAGAAGCATTACACATTAACACTCACCAGAGACCCTGGAATTAGATTGATTATCTGCATCTTAATTTGCTTTTCTCGACACTGCTAATTTATTTTTAATAGGTCTGTAATTTAGCCTTCTCGATTTCTTATTCTGCTTGGCAGACTCGAATGCCTCCAGCATGCCAACCTGTCTCTGTAACCTTTAGGCACTGCTCTCTGCACAGTGTATTAATTTTTAAATTATCCAGCTTAGTATGAGGAAAAAACTTCAGTGAACTTCCATAGGCAAGCTAAGCTAACACCTCTTTGTTTTTCAAGCTCAGGTGAAATGTAAATGAGGGTGAAGGCTAGTTCTAAGAATGCTGATGGAGCCAGGAAATTCTTATCATACATTGCATTCTCTGCTACCCTTAAAGCATCATCCTTTGTTGTGAAGATGAGTGCTTCTCTAAGACTCCTCACAGCAGCTCCCAGAAAAATAGTGAAAGGAAGGCCTCTGACTATTGTGTTTACAAATATGTCCCAGGCACCTAGAGCAATGACTAGAGAGGCTAGGCACTCAGTGTAAACTTATGAAATTAAGTTATTATAAATACAAGATTATGTATATGCAAACTACTTGTGTTTTCCAAAACTGGAGCAATTTTTGTTGAAAACACACACACACACAAAAGAAAGAGTAGAAAAATATGGTCTGGGGAAAATAAAAGAAACAGGAAAAGTTAGTCACTAAAACAAAATAAATAAAGCCTCTCCCAGACTCCATATTCCCCCTTACAACTTCAGCAGAAGACTTCTGCTTTACCAGAGCCCATGCCAATATGAGGGACCCCAGGGAAGACACCACCCACCACCTGCTAATACTCCTTAAAATCTGTCCAATTAGTCCCCAGTGGCAACCCGTCTCCTGAGCTCCATATCCTGGCCCACAACTTCATCAAACACTTCTGCTTTATCAGAGGCCACACCATACTAGGAACCCCAGAGACCAAGCAGGGATCCAGAACCCTAGAGACCACACAGGTACTTGGAACCCCAGAAGCAACTTTGGCACCTAAAACCCCAGAGTATGTAGGTTTCAAAAACATCAGTGGAGACACCCTACTGGACCTGAAGACTTGCTAGTCCACAGAAGGCCAGGCCACATAGATCAGAAGACCAGAAAGGAAACAAAAACCAAAGGGGAAAACATCCATCTAACAAAGATAAACTCAAAAATCAGAATCTAAACCTATACCAGTCTGAAACCCAGACAGGCCACTATATAGCAAACTTTAGATAATACAATGCAGCTGAAGCACAAGAAAATGACCTTAAATTCATCTCCCTTGGGGCTGATCACAAAAGGTACAGAAAACATTTGTGATATTAGAATACAAAACCACTTTTAAAGAATGTTCAAGAAGGGTCAGGCATGCCTTCAATCCCAGTCCTTAGAAAGTAGAGGAAAGCAGATTTCTGTGAGTTCAAGGCCAGCCTGGTTTACACAGGAGAATTTAGGCCAGCCAAGGCTACACACAAACAAAATTAAATGAAAATAAAAGAATGTACTAGAGCCCTAGTCTGACGTACTCACTTTTAGAAAAAGAAACACATTAATTTTGTCTGTAGTGCAAAGGATAATAATGACTTTTTGGAGTGGGGTAGGGAACAACATTATTAGTGAATATAAAAGCTTGGAATGAAAGCCCCCCAGAGTGGGGAGATTCTCACTCAAGTCTCAGGATAACACAACTCCCCCCAAGAACTCACGAGAGACCATCCTTGTTGCAATCACATGAGGTTTATTAACAGGAACCAGCGCTGGGGCCAAGACTCATATCCCACGCAGGGGAGGAGTTCAACCCTGAGTAGCTGGGAGAGGGAGTTTTAAGGGAAGAAACAAAACCATAACCCAAAAGGGATAGGGAGGGCGTCATTGGAAAATTCCGAAAATACCAGTGATAATCATAAGGGGGTAACTCCCGGTTTCTCAAGATTGTTCTCAAGATTATAATCTAAACTTATGGTCAGCTAATTCCTGGAACAGAGTCACTGACCCGGCTAACCTAGATTTTTGGTTCTTCTCTCCCTGCTAGATTTTTGGCTCTATTTTTCCTGCTAGATTTTTAGCTCTATTCTTTCTGCTAGAGGGGTCTGGATTTATCCAGGTCTTTCAGGAAGAGCAATCAGATGCATTGACATGGAGCAGATGGTCAGTGATTTCTTCCTTTGCAGTCACCCTGTATTCCTGGTGAAATACTATCAGAAATGACAGACTGAAGAAAGCTAGAACCTTCCCCAGTTTGGAGGAGACATAGAAAAGGGAATTTTTAAACTCTATTTCACATTTTCCTGTGTTTCATCAATAGAGAATTGAAAAGCTTAAAAATTCATTGTGCTGCATCTTAAATACTTATTTAAAAGCACTCTACCCACCCCCAGTGCTCACATGGCAGCTCACAGTTGCCTGTAACTCCAAAATCTGCCATCCTCACACAGATATCCATGAAAGCAAAGTGCCAATGCACATAAAATAAAAATAAATAAATAAAAATGCTCTCCCTGAATTTTTCCTTATACCAGTGAACCCCTGAAAGGTACAAAAGATAGGAGATAACATCCTATGATCATTATGTTTGCAGTAACCCTCTAGGTGTGGTTTGTTTTCTCCAGTATAAGCAAGGAGGAATTGTGTCTTTCCAGGTGGGAACTGAATTCACACTTTCTTTGGTTCTTTAGGATCCAGACAAATGAATGTCACATGAAACTCAGGGTGTGCTGTGGGATGATGGTCTTCTACCCCATAAAGATGTGTCACTTGTATTGCTTTAATAAAATGCTGATTGGCCAGCAGCCAGGAAGGAAGTATAGGCAAAGTGACCAGACAGGAAATATAGGCAGGGAAACCAGAAAAGGAGAATTCTGGGAAGAGGAAAGGCTGAGTCTGCAGTCATTACCCATACCAAGAGGAAGCAAGATGAGAATGCCTCACTGATAAAAGGTACCAAGCCACATAGGTAACACAGACAAGAATTATGGGTTACTGTAAGATGTAAGAATTAGTTAATAAGGCAGCCTGAGCTAATAGGCTAACCAGTTAATAATTAACATATACCTCTGTGTGTTTCTTTGGGACTGAACAGCTGTGGGACCAGGTGGGACAGAGACCTCTGTCAACAAGGATGGCCTATTAGTAACTCCAAAGACTGGCAGACGTTAAATGAAGAGAAAGAAGACAGGTGAACAGGAACAGAACAAGTTAGCACACTGAAATTCACCTAAGAAAAGGAAAACTGAGTTCATGCCTAGTTCTTCCTCTCATACATAAGCGTATGTTTCCCAAAACCTTAGTTAGGCCTTACACAGCTTCCCTCCAAACCTTTTCAATACCCTTCTGCTTCTTTTTTTAATCCTGGAAAGTATAAAGGTTAATTAACACCAAATAAAAACTATATTGATACATTTTTAGGTTGCTTCATCTACTTTGAGGCTCTTTTCTGGGATAGGAGCCCTAGAGTTTAATGTCCAGAACCCAAGCATTAAAAAAATACCCCAGAGATGATAACTAAAGTTTTCATTTATGGCCTAGATAAAAAAAAAAGGCAGAAAGAAAAGATAGAGAAGAATAAGAAGGTTTTGCCAGGTGTGTTATGTGGAAGGTGTGTTAGCTTCAGTGAGGTCACATTTTCATCTAACTTGAAAAAGCCTTAGATTTCAAAAAGGAAACCATGCAAATGATTAGTCAGTCATTTTGCATAAATGCTTTAGCTTGTGATGTTACTGTGGAGGGTAAAGTAGAATAAAACAGATTTAGTATAGCCCCAGTAAGCACAGTCTGTGGGCAGCACATTAAATCCTGAATTACAAACTCCACCAAAGCCTTCCTAATGAGTCATCCGAGTCTCTGATGTATATAATACACTTTTTTAAAAGATGCATGACTGCATATTCTTCCCAGCAGTTTAGATGGCTCCTTTGGGTTATTTGAGTTTCAAAGGAGCCCATCGGTCTCTTGTGTGTGACATTCTGTGAATGTCTTAAGAATGAAAATCCAGAAATTAGAAGCTCAAAATACCTTAAAGGGGGCAATATATCAGGAAACACATGCACACTCAGATACACGCACATTCAAAGGAAAGTTGATGAGGCATCTGCCTCTCTGAATTTCCCATCTTTTGTAAGTTTGGGTCACAACCTTCAAAATGGCTGTAACTCTCTTTCTTCCTACCTATTTATACAACTCTGACTTGCTTTGTTTATAATTAGAATCCTTTAACCTGTTCTGACTCTTGTCTGTGCTGCTGTTGTACGGCTGTTTTGGATGCTGCGTGAGATTGGAGACTAAGTGGGAAGGACAAGACGTTCAAAACAGCAGTATGGAAATCCCCTGGGCTGTGTTGCAAAGAAGGTGAAGGTTGGAGCATCCTGGCCTAAGGAAACACGTGGACAGAGAAAGGCAACACTTATGAGTGCAGGAAATCAGATACCGCCTTTCTTCCATGGAAACACAGGAGATAAATACCACATGACAGCACACACAATGAAGTGGGAAAGCAATGGGAGAGAGGAACAGAGCAAGTGCAGAGAGAACGAACACCATCAACTGGTGATAGGGTTTCAATGTGTCACGCTCCCAGAGATTGTGTTTTCACCCCTGCTTCCCAGCTGCTGGTGCTTTTTGTGTACTTTGGGAGGTGAGATGTGGTGAGAAGCAGACCACTGGAGCAGACTGTTGGGGACATGTTATTCCTGGCAGCTTCCTGGTCGTGCATGGAATGAAAAGACGCCCTTTGCCACACGCTGTTGCTACCACATGATGTTCTGCCCAAATACATGTCCAAGGGACTCCAGCCGGAGTGCTCTGAGAGCATGAGCCAAGACAAATCCTTTCGCCATGAAGCTGCCTGCCGGGTTTGCTCCACAGTAACAAGAAAAGTAACAACTGAGAAGCTTCATTCTCACCCCTGGTCATCACTGTCTTCCCGAAGCTTAGACAGAATGGCCTGTTCCACAGAGAAAACACTGAAGTTCAAGGAGGCACAGGAAGAAATCCTAAATCACACAACTGAGGAAAACTAGACCCCAAACTCACGGTAAGTCTAGGTGTTTGCCTGCCACATAGGCTCTGATGCCAAGTTATGACAGAATTGAGTCCAGGAATGAGGTATGGAGGAAATCCAGAAGTTCCAACCCCAGATCTGTCTAGCACAGTCTACCCACAGTACATTCCCTGAGCCGGCAAAAACCAAAGCCCATTTCAAGGGCTTCCATGAGCATTAAGGGATTCATATGTGGAGAGAAGAAGGCACCTGTAGCAGGCGCGCTTAGAATGGGGCTTCGCTGCAGCTCTTTATTTTTACATTGTTTGCCTGATGGTTCATTTCAGCACATCAGCATGCAGAAGTTTGTGTGATGAGTCCACAGCCGTGTTTACCTGGGAGCAAATCTTTGATTGGTATTTCAAGTTTCTCTACACGCTCCTTAGAATTTTCTTCCAGCAGTAGAAATGTAATAAGTTAAGATGAATTAAGCTTGATTTTTATCAAATCAAGTTGGAAGGAAAATTGCAGATCATGACCCACATTTGATAAAGTAAGACGACAAAGCTACTTAATTCCAAAGGTTGAGGTCTAACATAGAAATGCACTTGTCATCCCAATGTAATTTAGATCTAAAAAGAATTGACATAAAATACATCTCAGCTTTGCTAGAAGAGAGATGTTATAATGAGCTCATCTAACCAGCCAATGCCTATGTTTTGGCATGAGTGGATTTAGGAGCTGAAAAGACTGAGCTGACCCCAAAGGCCTGTAAGTCACAACCAAGCTCGGTCCCTGTCTTTGGGATCTGAATGCACTTTTCGTTTTACTGGACTGAGGTCCCTGTGGACTTTAGAATCTTGCTAAAATCCATTTAAGCGTGGCACATTTTCCTGTCAGCACTAGCACAATTGAATATTCTTCCTCTTTGGGAGGACTAGATAACAAGTCCACTGGAAACACTGTTTCCAAGAGCCCTTGGAGGAAGTTCAGCAAAGGGCTAAGGCCCTTCTAGCCCAGCATGGCAGAGTTCATGCTTCCATACACAGAGCAGGAAAGCAGAGAGGCAAGCCTCTCTTCCTCCACCGGCTGGAGGGACATTTTCTCCCAGAGGACCCTGTGTAGATGAATTCTAACGACAATGGGAGGACTAGCAATGCCATGATCCATTTTGTGCTACTCTAACCGGTTACCTTATGGTGGATAATTTATAGGCAGTATGGGTTTACTCAGTTCACGTTCTTCAGGATAGGAGTCCAATAACATGATAATGTAGGCATTTGACAATGGTCTTTGCATTATGCCTTGTTATGATAGAAATTGACTCAGGGCAGGACAGGTGGGAAGGAAAGTAAAAAAAAAAAAAAAAAAAAAAAAAAAAAAAAAAAAAAAAAAAAAAAAAAAAAA
>PVIU01002382.1:40391-149813 GCA_004026605.1 Ondatra zibethicus | reverse complement strand
TTTCATTCTTCAAGTTAAGCTCTCAACATTATCACATTGGAGATTAAAGTTTAAACATATGTATTTTGGGGGATATGCTCAGACTTACTAGGATGTGTGTATTCTGTCATGAGCTATGCTGCTCATTGCTAGGTAGCTGTATACGCTGTAATTACCTTTAGCAATCTGGGTAATCAGAAAATCCTGCGATAAAGTCGCAGCTAGTGGAGAGATAAGAGGCAGCTGTGAATATTTTCTTTGTAATGGTGAATGGATATAACTGTAAATTCTGACACAAAGAAGCCCAAGCTCTATATACGCCACAAAGGTAAGGGATGGGTGCCTACCTTGAATGACTCCCCTATTATCCATGAAATTATCTAGGATTCATAAAACTGCAGGCAGCACTTGCTGTAATGTGGGCCCACACCACTGATGCAGTGGTCTTGCCATTCTGGACTACATGGTCTTTAGAATGCTCCTGATAACAGCCCACCTAATATGGTCTCCTAGGAGCTAATAAATTCACTGCCATGTAGACAAAATCATGGCCAAACTGTTTTCTGGTTAGGGAGAAGATCAGGCTTTCTTAAACAAATGCTCCTGCAAGCAGCAATCTAACAATAAACTCAGTAAGGTAAAAGGATCACAAAATTTAGAAGATGAGAAAAATATACAGAAACTTAAGATCCATGTAGCTAGTGAGCTAATATGACATCAGCTTTCCCTGGGACACTGACCAGATTCTCTACCTGTTCAACCCACCTAGAATTTTGACTAGCTTGTCTGTGACTCAGCTTAGATGACCCCTGAACCAGCCTGCACTTTGGTAACAAGTAGGTCTTGAGAAAAAAAAGCTATGAAGATGACTGAATTGTTTGTCTTCTTAAGTTTTGGTTTTTTTTTTTTTCTCGGCTGAGTTTGGACTGAGTCTTCCTTCTTTCCTCTTCGAACACAAGGCTTTCTGCCCAAAATGAAGTGTTTTGAAACACAGCTAGGCCTGTTCCGAATTATAAAAGATTGAGTTAATTAACCTTTCACTAGCTGATTACTTTCAACCTTTCTGTTGGCACATTGGGAAAACGTACTACTGGTTACTAATTAAAGGCATTGGGTATACCTTCACACTTCTTTACATTCCTAGACTCCTGAAGCAAGCTGATTAGGAAGAAACAGGGAAAGTGTCATTGAAGTTATCCTTGAAAATGGTTAGGAAAAAAATCTACAAATGAGCAAGAGTAGGCAAAATTACAACTTTATTTTATATTCTGTTTTTTCATGTGTGCCTGAGGTCTTGATCCTCTTTATAACCATAGTGATAGTTTAAATGTATTAAGTTCCTAACAGGGACAAAAGAAATTTCAGAAAAGTCGTACATGCACTATCTCACGTAGCTCTTAATTTTCTAAGAAATATAGGAATTCTCATCACACCTTACAAATGAGGAAAATTAAAGTTTATGTCAAGTAAATTTTCAAAGACCGTAAAGACTCAATGTGTTCTAGCATCTAGCATCATCTCAGGAATGTTAATCAAAATGGGTATGAAATCATAAAAATTGTGAAAGCTGAGAGAGTGTAAAAAAGAAATGTACTTGTAGTTATGCTATACATCACTCTTTTCTGTATTATTTATTTCTGCATAACAATTATCCTTAAAATGTGTTATTTCATAGAGCATCTGAGGCTTAGGAATCCAGGAACAGTTTAGTCAAATAAATGTACCTCAGGGGCCTGCATGAGGA
Organism: Ondatra zibethicus; assembly: GCA_004026605.1. NCBI lineage: Eukaryota > Metazoa > Chordata > Mammalia > Rodentia > Cricetidae > Ondatra > Ondatra zibethicus. Next base: position 148,090 of record PVIU01002382.1, on the reverse strand, counting down.
TGAAGCTAATCTGGGCAGCCAAAAGTAAGATTATTTTTCCATCTTAAGTTTCTATCAGGCTACACGATCTTCCGAGTTCACTTGTGTGGTTTGTGGCAGGCCTCATTTCCACACCTTCACACTGAGTACCCATGCTCTAATCTCTGCAGTAACATTAGACTATTCCTCACTGTCTAGATCTCACCACAGGCAGTAGTAATGTCCCCATTACTAGTTGATTTCCCAGGGGCTAGTAACCCATGAGGAACAGAACCCAAGATCTCAGTCCAACTCTTACATAGCCTAGCCCCCGAAGATGCAAATCAGTAATTCCGGCATGTTCTACTGGTCACACAGGTCACTTAGGAGTGGAAAGAGACAAAATATGTGTGAAGATTTGGAGCTTACTGGTAATACTGGCCTGGCTTTTCTACACTGTCCTCTCAATATAGAATGTCCACATTCATCTTGTCTGTCTACTTTCCTTCTATTCATCCTTAAAGACAAGTTCAGATGTAACTTTACTGCTAAGAACACCTCAATTTTTTCCCTTTAGTGGTCCTCATGATGGTAGACAGTCATATTGTATCTTGACTACTTATATTATTGTAGCATTGAATTATTTAAAAGAGAAATATAATGCCTCACTCAGGAAGTGATTTTGAAAGTGATCTCAGGGAACAAAAGTGCAAGACTGGAAGGAAGAAAGCAAAAAGATAAGAAGCAACCCAATGGGATAATTACTGAGCCTTTCAACATTGTAGACATCTGGGCTCCATATACTGCAGGGAGCAGTCATCTGAGAGATTGCGCGAAGGGTACCTAGAACTGTTTGTCTATAGGAAAGAAAGGTATTTTACCCACTAGGACCCTATGCTCAGTGATCAGGGGCAGAGATGGGAGACTGCTCAAAAAAGATTGAAAACAAAAGACAGTACTCAAGGAACAGAGTATATAAGAGGTGTAGTGGGGTCACATGTGAATACAGCATGTTTGTCCACAGCCACAGCAGAACAAAGCTGAGGGAAGAAGAAACCTCAGTGTTCCATCATTGTGCCTCAGTAAATACAAGAGAAATTAGCAGTTGGAAAACCCATGTCACCCCTGCAACTAGTCTAAAATTCTTCATTGATTCAACTAACATTACAGAGTACAAATTACAAAGTAGATACCATGAAATAGACATATGCTTCTGTTAGCATAATTAACAAAATATTTAATATCCAACATTGTACACAACCAAAATGAACACCAATCTTCAAAGGGAAGTAGAGTTATCCTGGAATAGTCCTTCTAAAGTTAACTGAGAAGCTGTTGAATGAGGAGACATGAACATTTTTTTCATTGTGTGTTCAAACAAAGTTTCCTAGAATTTTGGTATGAAGGATATAGAAGGCAATGTTTTTAGATGCCTTCATGAGAAGTAAAGGAGACATTTCCAGGAAGAGAGGGTGGACAGGAAGGAAAAAGGAGAAATGTCACACATGAAAACAAAGATCAACACCTTAAACATGAAAAGGCGGTCTCTTTGTAGAATCCGTGTGCAGCTGGGAATTCTGCAGGTAGACAAATGATAAATAAAATCTTGGAATTCACATCAATCAAGAGATAAATACAATGTTTTTTGAGATATTCACAGCCATATTAAAAATATGCACTTTCTCCCAAGAAGTCGCTGAGAGAACATCCTAATGTTTCTCCACAGTTTAGATGCTGAACTTCTGGAAAGAAGAAATGTTTATTTTCAAAGAAATAAGTGGAATCTAAGCTGTTCACCTTAAAAGAGGCATCACATATTCTTGTTTTCTATGAAGGAATTTGCCAGAAATTGTTTCTACCTCTATAACCAGAAAGGAAAATCTCTCTTCTACAATTACTTTAAAATCTGTCAGATACTTGAGGACACTAAAGAATCTAGATGTAATAAAATGTAGAAGTAATAAAGTTCATCATTGAAAACATAAGATTTGGGGCTGTGTTAACTCCCGCAAAGGGGCAGGAAGAGGACAAGCCTCTACAGACAGGAATCTGAACTGTGAGAAATGATACAAAACATTTCACAGACTTGGAAAACCTTAGGCAAAAACTAGTATCAATAACAATGAATGAAGAATGCCAGAAAGAGCAATCACAAATTATATGCACTAAACTTCCCTACCAGGTGGAGAACTAGAAACTGCATCACAATGACCCCATGAAGTATGAGAAAAAGACTGGGTTCCAGACAGCTAGAGAAGAAAAGCCTCAGAGGTCACAAAAGGAGTACTGGTTAGCTGAAATGTGGGTAGAAACAGAATGGCGGCATTTCAAAGAGAAATCCATGGTTCACAGAAAGGAGAGAGGACACATAAGCCTCATCCAAAGTTGTTTTGATTGTATCTTATTGAAATAAAAATAGAGTATTATGTTTCTACTTTGTATTTCTTTCCAAGACTTACGTAATTTTGTTACAAACTTTCTGTTACTGAGAATTCTTTTTCCTTTCTTTCCATAATCTCTTGCTTGTTTCTCATAAAATTCCTCTATATTGTTCTTTCTTTTATTTAATCCACCCTTCCTGTTTTCCTTACCCTGCCTCTTTCTCGTTTCTCATAAAATTCTTCTATATTATTCTTTCTTTTATTTAATCCACCCTTCCTGTTTTCCTTACCCTGCCTCTTCTTTCTTATAATTCTTCTTCTGTTTCTACATTTAGTAAAATTTTATCTTCTGCTTTGTGGTCATTGGCAGTATAAGTGTAAGTGTATAAGTGTATTTTCACATGACCTGTGCTGTTACTATGGTGCTGTTACTATGGTGCTGTTACTATGATATCAGTTTCCTCACCTCTCCTGTTACTGAGATTGGTTCCTGTGGAGTAGACTGCTCATTAAGAGGCAGCCAAGCTAATGAATGCACTAAGCACAAGAAACATTAAAAAAAAATGAAGGCAACATGACTGTTTCAAAAAAATTGTTACTATTCCAGTACTGAACTCAATGATGCTGAAATGGGCAGAATGCCAGACTCATATCATAAGAATTTGCTAGTAAGGAAAGTGATCAATAACATATGAAAGATACAGAAAAGATGATGAAGGAAGGAAGGGAATCAGTTGTGACCTGAGGACAAACACAAGCAATACACAATAGAAAAACTGCAAACCAGATGAAAAACATTAGTTACATGAAATTTTGAAAGCCAGAAGTATGAAAGAGAAATTGATCCAGGAAACTGAGATTTGGAGAAAAGAATGCCAAATGTAATGTTGAAAATTAAAAGCTCAATAAATCAAAATAACAAACACAATAAAAATATCACCACTAAGCTCAAGCAAAAAGAAGAAAGACATTCAGAGATAAAGGGACAAATTCCAGGAAATATTACATTCAAATATTAATAAAGAAAAGAACTGAGGTTTACCATAATGTCAAAGAACTCTGGAGTATGTTCAGGAGATCAAATCTAAATGTCCACAGAATAAAAGGAGTTGAGATACATACATATATACATATATTTAATTTGCTTAATGTAATTATAGTAAATTAGTGAACATCCAAACATAAGAGACATTTACAAACTCCATGTAGACATGAAAAGAAAAGAATTTATCTACAATGTATTATACTGAAACTATCAAAAATACAAAACAAAAAAATTAAAAAATAAGGGAAAAATACCAGTTCATTTACAGATACAAATGCATCATAATGACAGATTTGTCTCCATCAGCCCTACGAGTCAAGAAGGCACAAAATGATATATTCCAATCCCTTAAAAGAAATAACTGCCATCCAAGATTACAATATCCAATAAAACTATCTTTTTAATTCATGGTATAATAAGGACATTTTAAGAAAATCATAAACAAAGATTTCGTCACCACAAATTGAGAATTGTAGAATAAAGTTAAAGGACAACTGTCCAGAGTGGGGAAAATGACAATCTCGGTCATAAAAGTACACAAATAAAATTCACTAGACAGAGATGAACAATAGAGAGATAGAAAGAAATCTACCACGTACAACAGGGTAAACCAGTAAATCTCTAATACTACTAGTGGAGAAGAAAAAGAACAAATGGCAATCTAACCAACCAGAAAAAAATCCAAGAATTAGAAAATCACTGTCAGTAATGATCTTGAGTATAAATGACCTCGACTCAACAATAAAAAGATGCTAAGTCATGGACTAGAAGAGAAAACTAATATTCAACTGTTTGTTGTCTCCATGATGCACACTCATTGTGTAGCAGTCCTTTGAGACTGAAAGTTTCATCCTGTAGGGAAATTTCTTAAGACAGACTATATTCGCAAGGTCCCTCCCTCCCAAAGTAAACAATAAAGACAGCTGAGAATCACTCTCTCACACAAGCCAAGCTGCTAAGAAGACTCTCAGACAAGACCAGCTACCTCGAAGAAACAGGAATCAGCCTAACTTCCTGGAAGAGGTTTAGACCAACTGAGTCACTTGAAAAGCACACTCCCCAACCTGTTAAGCTGCCTGCAGGCTTGCAGTTTGCTCACAATTCTCAGCTTTTTAGCTGTCACCCCTGCTGAGGGGGACTTTGGTGATATATTTTTCTTTGAGTCATTTCTTGTCCTGCAATTAATCCTTCATTCGTATTCCTGTAACCCCAATAAAACTCATTGGTTCACCAATTTGAACTTTCATTCTATCTGTGCTTTGGTCTGTCTGTCATGGGCTCCGTATTTGGGGTGGTAGGCACTTGTGTGTTCGGTGTGTGTGGTGCATCTCCCCAGGAAAATTCTTCTCACTCAACAACAATTCCTGGCAAAGTATTCCCACACACTGAGAGGCAAAGGATAGAAATTAAATTTTCAAAAAAAAAATGTAAGCTAGATATAAGCAGTAATAGCTTTCAATATCTAAAATTTGACTTAAAACTAAAGCTGGTCAGGATATACAGAGAAGGCTACTACATAACAAAGAGCAGAATTTATAAAGAAACCATAATAAAATGTGGGTGGCGGTGGGACATGTCTTTAATTCCATCATTTGGGAGGCACAGGCAGGTGGGTCTTTGTAAGTTCAAGGCCAGCCTGGTCTACAAAGCAAGTCCCAGGACAGCCAAGTCTGTTACATAATGAAACTATGTCCCAAAAATTAAATAAATAAAAATAAAAGAAGTAAAATAAAAAACAAAAAAGAAAAGAAAGTATAATAATTATAAGTATCCTATTGCCATAAAAACAAGCAATAATAAGCATAAAAGTCATATAGATCTTGATACAGTAAAGGGAGGATTTAAATTACAACACAGACTAAACAGACTTGATAAATACCTAGAAATTATTCTAATCAAGAAATGTGGAGCCGTCTTAGAAATAGATCACATTGTTGGCCAGAAGTCAAGTTCTACTAAAACAACATAATTTTAATAACTTTTCTGTCTTATTAGATCATAGTGCAATAAAATGAAAAGTAAATAGCAAAAGAAAATACATGCACTACTCAAATACTTGGAGACTAAATAATATATTTTGATTGAATTATTGCTCTTTGAAGGCATCAATCATCAAGGAGAAAATAAAATTTCCTTGTAGTTAAATTAAGATGAAAGCACAACTTCCAGAACCTCTGGGATACAGCAAAGGCCATTCTAAAAGGACAGCTTCTACCTGTGGATACTCCCATTGAAACTCTAAATGTCTCAGATAACCTAATGATGCATCTCATGACCCTATAAAACCAGGCAGAAACCAAATCAAAACACAGTCCGGGGCAAAAAGTTTTAAAAGACCGATATAGGAAATTAATGCAGTGGAAACAAAGAACACTTCAAATCAGAGTTGGTTCCTTGAGGTGGAAAAAAATTGAGGTGGGAGATAGTGGTGCCTTTATTCCCAGAACTCAGGAGGCAGAAGCAGACTGATCTCTGTGAGTTTGAGGCCAAACTGATCTACAGAGCTAGTTCCAGAACAGCTAGGACTGTTACAGAGAAACCCTGTCTTGAAAAATCAAAATAAATAAATAAATAAATAAAACAAATCCAAAAAATTGAGAAGTCCATGAACAATCTAACAGAAAGAAAGACAGAATATTCAAATCAATGAAATTAGAGATGAAAAAGATGCTACAATAGATTTGAATGACATCCAAAGAATGATAAGGAAATATTTTGAAAATGTATATTCTAGAAAAGTGAAAATGGGCTGAGTAGATGTATCCAGATAAAAACACCACTTTCTGCTCTTGCAAAGAACACAAACGCAGTTCTTAGCACACACACTGGACATTTAACAACTAGTTCTAGGGGATCTAACACCTTCTGGCCTCTGAAATCACCTGCATATAAATTCATGGTGCACAGGAGTACATTCAAACACACATACACACATAGAAAATAACAAAAAGTAAAACTTGAAAAAAAATTGATGATCTAAAACCTTTAAAAAGTTGGTAAATTTCGACATAAATCTGATCTACCAAGATTAAACAAGAAGGGTACAAACACAGAAGGCATGAGAATGAAGCAGCAACAGTTTCTCAACAACAAAAATTTTACCTCTCAATGGATTCACTGCTGTATCTGCCAAACCACTGAGAAAAGAGTTAACAGTGGTGTCTCAAACTGTTGCTGATAAACATAGATACAAAAGTTCTTGACAAAATATGTATAAACTGAATTTAGATTTATATTAATAAGTTCATACACTAACTGGATAGGCTTCATTCCAAAGAAAGCTGGTTAAAAATGCATAAATCCATAATTGTAACATAGCATTATCAACAGACAATAACAGAAATAACACGATCATCCCATAGAAAAGGTTTTTTAAAAAAAAGATTTCAACAGCATTGCATGATTAAAGCCTCCGAGATAAGCTAGAAATTGGAGAAGCATATTTCAGCACAAGAAAAGTTGTGTGTAACAAACCGCTAGTCAACGTTATCCTGTATGGAAAAGAACTGAAAAGGTTCCCTTCAAATCAAGCACTAGGCAAGAATGAACACTTTCTACTTTCTTACTCAATATACTCATCAGAGTCATAGCTAGAGCAATAGAGAAAGAAAGAAAAGGGATATAAATAGGAACGGGAGAAATCTAATTATACCCATTTTTAGATAACATTATCCTGTGCTTAAAAGAGCTTTCAGAAAACTCTTGAATCTGATAAACACATTCAACAAAGTTGCAGAAAACAGGACACAAACTCAACAACTGACAAGAGGGATTACATGAAACTAAAAGGCTTACAACACAGCAAACTATCAGCAGAGTAAAAAGACAACTTTCAGAATAGAACAATAATTTTCAACTAAATATCTGACAGGAAGCTAATATCTAGAATCTAAAAATAACACAAACAAATAAATATCTAAGAATTAAAAATCATCCAATCAATAAACTGGCTGATGAACTGAACAGACAGCTCTCACATGAAGAACTACAGATACATGGAAATGTGTCATTAGCTTCATCTCTCCAGAAAATACATATTAAACCACTTTCTTATCTTCCCTCTTACACCAGTCAGAGTGGCTATCATCAGTAAAAACAACTGACAGTGAATGCTGGTGAGGATGTTGGAGAAGAGAAATATTTATAAACTGTTGCAGCCACTGTCGAGTAAGTATGAGGTTTCTTCCAAACCCAGAAAACAGAACTGCCAAAGGGCTCAGGTATGCCATTGCTGGATACGAACCCAGAGGAATCTAAGTGAGCAAACCAGAGAGTCTTGCACTCCCATGTTTATTGCAACCTATTTCGCAATGTTCAACATACGAAAGCAGTTTACACATCCATCAGAAATTGAATGAATAGAAAAAAACTGTAGTTCACAACAGAATTTTACCCACCTGGAAAGGAAATTAAAGCTATACCATTGGCAGGAAAATTGATAGAACTAGATATCATTATGGTAAGCAAAATAGGCTAGATTCTAAAAGACCAAATGTTGCATGCTTCTCTCATATATAGAATATATATCTAACATATTATATATAATAAAATTATATGTGACATACTGTGTATAATTTTATATATTAATTTATTTAACCTATAATAGCAAAATAAACATATAATAATTAATATTAGATATAAATATAAGAAAAAAGTATATGTACTTTATAACCTATAAGGCAAAATAAATGATATGAAGATAAAGAACAACAAGATGGTAAATTTATTATTGAAAATGCTTAAAATATGTTTGAAGTAATAAAATATGTCATGAAAGCAAATTATCATAATTTAAACTTTTTATCATAATCCATATCAACATCTAAAAATTGGTATAAAAGTATGCAGCTAAGATCAAACAAGAGATGAAATAAAAACTAATAGTAAAAAGTAATACAAACAAGAGCACTTGAGTCATTCAAAAGAGGGCAAGGGGGTCCTGGAGAGATGAAATGGCATTTAAGTGCAATTGGACTCTTCTAGATGTCAAGAGTTTAGTTCTTAGCACCCACACCAGACATCTCACAACAGCTCCAAGGGATTCCTCTTCTGGACTATACATGCACACACATGCACACACATGCACGCACAGTTATACATGGATACACATGAATAAAAATAAATCCTTTTTTAAAAGTCCAAATAATCACATGGATGAAGTATGGAGCCATTAAGCTAAGTGAATAAGTGCCACAGAAAGGACAAACACAATAGGATTCTACTTAGATGAGGTACTCACAGTAGTCAATCTCAGATGATATGCATGTATGTTACATACATATACTGTATGTGTGTGTGTTGTAGAATATTATTTTAAGGTGTGTTTCTTTTGTTTATGCTGCATTTGATTAACTATGAAACTGTGATTCTTTGCCTGTCTACAACACCTGATGTCTAATAAAGAGTTGAGCAGACAATAGTGAGGCAGGAGAAAGGATACACAAGGCTGTCAGGCAGACAGTATAAATAGAAGAAGAAATCTGGAAGAGGGAGGAGCAAGAGAACACGGAGTGGAGGAGTCAGGGGCCAACTTCCCAGTTATACAGCCAGACAGGGAGTAAGAAGGGAAAAAAAAAGGTTTACAGGAATAGAGAAAGACAAATGCCCTGAGGCCAAAGGTAGTTGGGATAATTTAAGAAAAGTTGGCAAGAAACAAGCTAAGCTAAAGCCAGGCATTTATAATTAAGAATAAGATTTATTTCAGAGCTAGGTGGTGGGCTCCCCCAAAGAGCCCAAAGAGTAGGAGCCAAAGAGTAAAAATCCAAGAACTGCATTTTGGCACCCAACATGGTGCTAGAGCAAAAGAAAGTCCAACAACATTTTGGCATACCAACATGGGCCAAATTCCCATGTATTGCCTATGAAAGCTGGGAGTAAAAAGAAAGAAAGAAGGAAAGGGGGCATGGCTCCTTTAAGAGGTCCTGCTGTTCAGCTGGCAGTACTAAACAGAAATGGCAAACTAAATGAAAACAGCTTCTGGCAACTCAGATAGTGGCTTCCATAGCTAGTAAGGTTTAATGCAGTTCTCAGTCATGAACCTCTAACCAAGCGTGAGCTCTAGGTTTGGATTCCCCAACCCAAGAAACAGGCAGAGTCAGCCGAGAGAGCCAAAGCCTAAAGTTTACTCATGTAGTCAAAAAAGGCTAAAGGGTATACTGTAAAATAGGTCTAGAGAGAAAAAACACCTCTAAACAGGTTCCAGTACACTCTGCATAAATGAAAGAAAGAAAGAAAGAAAGAAAGAAAGAAAGAAAGAAAGAAAGAAAGAAAGAAAGAAAGAAAGAAAGAGGAGAAAGAAGGAAGGAAGGAAATGAGCATAGGTGGTTATGGAAAGAAATACATAATTTTAAAAAGTAGAGTTTTTAAAGAGACAGTAAAAATAATATAAAAGAAAAAAGCAACGTAAGATAGGAAGCACACAGGGAGTCTGGATCCTGTATATTATTGTGTTGATTTTTTTAATTTTTTGATTGTTGATAAGCAAATGAGAGCTGCTACGAGACACGGGCTTGAAAGAGGTGCTGAAATAAACCAGTCTATATATTTTAGGAATGTCTTTTAAAAAGTCAAAAAAAAAGTGTATTTGTCAAATGGAAGTTAAAAATGCTTTGGAAAAGAGGTTTGATTTTGTTTCCAGGGGAAACAAGAGGCTGTGGGTTTCATCCAGGTTAGTGGAACAGGTTTGATCAAGGAAGACCTCCTGAATCTTGACAGGGGAGATCGATCAACAAAGGTTATAGCTGGTCTTCCCAGGACTTGGCCATTGTCACAAATTTTCTCAGTGATGCTAAAATATACTTCACCCACAGACAGCAGGAAGCAGTTTGGAGAAACTTATATCCACATTCCCAAGAGTTGAGGGGTATGGATGGTTTCTGGTTATTTGGTGGGTCATGGATGTTTGTTATATTTAGTGAACTATAGGAATATAGGAATGGTAAGATAAAAGGGTAGATTATTGAATCTTCTTTAAACTAAAAAACAACTACTAATCTCACATATTTTGTATTGGTATGGACTTTTGTATGTTGATACAAATTTACAATCATTTTTGTTGACACACTGTCTATATGTTTCTAGTCTTGCTTAAAGGATTTTTGTATATTGATATAGAAATCTAAGGTTATTTTTGTTACATATATTGTATGTATGTTTCCAATTTTATTTGAGGTATTATGCCTGTGAAGTTCATTTGGAAATGTGGGGTAAAGTTCTAGTTTTTGAAAGCTATTATTATAAATTATATAGGATAATCAGGAAACATAAGTTAGTGGTTAGTCACTTATAACAATCCAAATTGTAGGTATGTGAGGTATGCTTTCCAGATCATATAGAGATATATTTTAGATAGAGAGCCAGATGGTCGTCAAACCTTTCAAACACTGAAGAATATGGCATTTAAAATGTTTTGTTATTTTAGGGCTTTTCATTGTCAGGAGCATTTATCACAAGCTACTGTGGGCCATGACACAACTACAGCTTATAGCAATTGATGATTCAGATGTCCGTCCACCTGAGAAATTATTCTCTAAGGGAGGAACCCTACCTCACAAAACCAGCAGGGCCATTAACTCTGAAAACTGTTGCTTTCATCTGAAATGTCACTTGTGCAAATAACAGCTATGATATCTTCCCATTACCATGCATTGTTGTCTCATTTGTACATGCAATCTCATGATTACATCTCAAATCTTATAGCCACACAAATTTGTTGATGGTCAAAAGGATGATGTCTCTGTACACTATGTTCTCCACATTATGGTGAGAAACTTGGAAGCCTGTTCTCTATCATTAGCCTTACTGACAGAGCAAGTTAGCCAGACATGCATCCTTCTGGACAGATCACAAATGGAACTGTCACAGATTTTACTTATGAAATTGCAGGTGTCTGGCCTTGTACGACCTAAGCTTTCAGAGGGTTTATGATGAATTAGGGTGGTTATTGCAGGTGTCTGTCCTTGTTCTTTCTTAGTCCTTCAAGACACCAATAGCACCTAACTGACTAACCATGTCCAGATATTATTAATCACACTTAAGAAGTGTAAAATAATGTTCATATCCTTTTACTTTTCCTTGGATCTCTCAATGGTTTAGTTTTCTTCCCCTTGTAACCTGTAGCAGTTCCTTTAAAATACAGCTGAGACCTCACAGCTGCAGCTGCAGTTAGATACAAACTATGCCTGTGTCCCTAAGAATTTTCCTTGTAGTTTTTTTAATATTACTAACAAGTTGCTAGTGAATGGATATGTATATGCTTGGGAATTTGTTACAGCAGAAAGAAATAGATTGAGAAGAAATAAGATGGAGACATAGAAGAAGAAGAAGAAGAAGAAGAAGAAGAAGAAGAAGAAGAAGAAGAAGAAGAAGACAAAAGAATGTAAAGTTATTAGAACAAGAATGAATTGGATCAGAGTATTGTAACAGAGAATTGGAATTAGAATTGAAACAGAGAATTAGAGCAAAGAAATTATAAGCAATTAGGACAGAAGAATCAACATAGAAGCAGTAGAATGAAGAGAGAAAAATAAAGAGCACATAAATAAAAAGAATGTGAGGATGAAGACTTTTTTTCTATAGCCATGAGTCTTTAGTTCCTATGCTTATTGTGGCTTTCCTTTTTGAAACCTGAGTAAAAAGCTTTAAGGTAGGCACTTGAAGGTTTCAATATTTCATGACAATTAGACACATCTGCTCCCAGAGGTACCAATTTACTTCAGAGATGATGGGCATCGAAGAAACTCCTTATGGAGTTTGCTTTCAATGTAGCAAGGTTAGCCATTTGAACAAGAAGCCACTCTTGCCATGACTGATTGACAGTATGTTGTACAAACTGGACATATAGGTTCCATAGGAAAGTAACTGCTGAACTTTGCCATAACAAGGTAAGTTGGTCCTTCAGGGCCCTTCTTCACAGAAAAACACTGCCAGACATTCTGCAGGACACAGAGGAAAGTGACTGACAAAATTTGCCAATGAAGTTGGACAGTCTTTCAAATTTCCTGCTTCATTGAAAACTCTGTCAGATACTATGGGCCTATAGGCTGAAGATAGATGTCCTAACATTGCAGAGGAATTTTGGGTGACAATTCAGGCAGCCAAATGCCTCTGCAGTTAGATAATATTAAATATTTATATGTATAGTCATAATTTCAGTTATCTTTATTTATGAAAGAAAGTAAGCTAGGTGTAAAACTTTAAATTCACTAAAATAAGATATATAATGCATTATTTTCTCTGAATATGCTTACTATAAATAGAAAGAATATTATAAATGTAATTCTTACTTGACAACTGCTATTGCTGTGTATAGTTTTACTATGCTAAAATTAAAACCTTTTTTTATTTAGACAAAAGGGGAAGATGTCATAGAATATCATTTGCTTTTGTTTCTGCTCCAAACTGTGATTCTTTGCCTATCAAAAACACCTGATGGTCTAATAAAGAGGTGAACAGCCAATAGCAAGGCAGGAGAAAGGATAGGCAGGGCTGTCAGGCAAAGAGTATAAACAGAAGGAGAAATCTGGAAGAGGAGGAACAAAAGAACAAGGAGAGGGGTATGTCAGTGGCTAATCACCCAGCTACACAACCAGACATGGAGTAAGAAGGAAAGTAAGATATACAGAAGTAAGAAAAGAAAAAAGGTAGTCAGGATAATTTAAGAAAATTATCAAGAAACTAAACAAGCTAAGGCCACACATTCATAATTAAGAATAAACCTCCATGTGTGATTTAATTGGGTGCTGGGTTGCAGTTCCCCCAAAAGAGCCAAAAGAGTAAAAAAAAAAACCCAACAACTGCATATATGTGTGTGTATGTGTGTGTATGTAACATATATGTGTGTGTGTACTATATAAATGTAATATATTACAATAATAGTTGTACACAGCTTATTGTTTAAATAGTAAATACCTGAGGCAAAGAGAAGCAAAGGAAATAATAGATGTGACAAAAGAAAATAAGCAAATAACAAGGTAGCAGACATAAACTTAATTAAAATAATTATTACATTGAATTAAAATAAACTGAAAAGTAGAGAGGACCTAAAGGAACAAAATGAGGACCCAGCTATTTGTAACCTAAAGAAAGATCTCTGAATACAAACAGAAATAGGCTAAAAAGAAAAGGAAGGAAAGGCACTCACAGGCAAACACAACATAAAAGAAAGCTCGGGTGGCTCTGTTAATATCAGACAACATAAATATCAAGACAGAAAGTAAAATTAAAATATACAAATCAGTATTCATAATGCTGAATAAATTTTCCAAAGAAGTAAAATTCCCTGAATTACTTATATACCAAATAACAGATCTCCCCAACACATGAAGTAAGAATTGATGCAACAGAAGGATAGAGACAGTCAAATTTACAATTCTAATCAGAGAGGGAACTGACACATATTTATCTAATAAAGTCTTGAATCCAAAAACCTATGAAAATTTCTTATATTGTAATTAGAAGACAAAATATTATTTTAAGTCTTTGGGAAAAAACCTTAAACAGATAACGTCATTAAAGAAGATAAAGTGATGGCAAATAAACCTGTGAAATATTCTCACCTCTGCTACTCATTAAATAAATTAAGATCAAAACATCTATTTAGATGTGCTTACCAAATGGGCTAAAAGTCAAAAATAAGAACATGAAGGAACTCCAACACATTATGATCTGAAATAATACAATAAAATCACTTAGAAAAGAATTGCCCCTACAACATGGGAATTCCATTTCTACATATTTACTAAGAAGAAATGAAAGCCTGTGTCATTAATGACAGACTGTAGGAGAAAGGGGGGTTGCCTCTTCTTCCCGGCTGCCCAGCTAGCTTACACCCAAAATAACCACACAGAAACTGTATTAATCAAATCACTGTTTGGCCCACTAGCTCTAACTTCTTACTGGCTAACTCATACATCTTAGTTTAACCCATTTCTATTAATTTGTGTATTGCCACGTGGCAGTGGCTTACCGGCTAAGTTTTGGCAGCATGTCTTACTCTGGCGGCATATGCATGGCATCTCCTCTCTCTGCTTTCTTCCTCCCAGAATTCAGTTCTGTCTTCTTCACCTACCTAAGTCCTGCCCTATCAGGCCAAGGCTGTTTCTTTATTCATTAACCAATACAAGCAACACACAGAGGAGACTCCCACATCAATAGACAAACTCCAGAAATGACATAGATATCTATCACTGGTTAAAATGTATACTTACTGTGGTTTATGTGTACAATCCTAGCCACAGACCTAATCAGCAATAGAAAGAACAAACCACCATGAGGAATCTCAGAGCAAAGTATGTTGAACAAGGCTGTGGTTAGACAAGAAGAATGACATCTAATGTTTCAATAACAAGGTAGAATAACTGTACTTAGCAATTAATTGAGTATTTCAAAATAACTAGTAACGAGTATATTGAAAGCTCTCAACACAAAGCAGTGATTAACGTCAGAGGATGAACGTAGCAATTATCCAGATCTCATCATTATACATTATACACATGTATTGACACTCTACTCCATAAACGCACCCCATTTTATGTAATCATTTAGAAGAAATACATACTTTTAGATGAATTGAAAAGCATGTTGAGGCAAAGGAATAGACATGAAGAGATTTTCCCTTAAGATTCTATTTCTATGAAACTCAGTAAAACATAAACTAAATATGTTAGAGATCGGGTGGTCGCCTCTGCAGGGGAGAAGGGAGTTGCTGGGAGGCAGAAGCAGGCGCTTATGCACTGTGGAGAAATAAATGGTCCTTATCTGACAGTTCAACTCAATTGTCAACTTGACTAGAGTCAGATTCAGAGACTCACACCTCTGGGCATGTCTGTGATGGTGTTTGCAGATGGCACTGGATAAGAAGAGCTCTTATCTAATTCATGTGCTAATCCCTTAATTAATAAATAAGAACTTTTGCTGGTAAGTGGTGAAAGGTAGGTTTTAGTCGGGAAGAAGGAAGTCATGGGAAAGTCTGTCCCTTGGCCCTTTTCTGAAGTGATGTGAATGGCTCTGCTCTCCTAAACCGTCCATACTATACCAGACTGGCACTTCTGAACCAAAAATTAAGACAAACCCTGTTTTTCTTAAGCTGTCTCTGTCAGGTAATGGGTTACAGTAAGGGAAAAGTAACCGAGAAAAATCTCTATCAAGCATAGTTATTAGGGTGAGTGATACTGCTACTACTTGTCACATAAAATACAAACCATAGAATGTCTTCAATTTCTCTTACACAAACCAACAATTAATGTCAATTTTCCAGATCTCATCATCATATGCTGTACACGTGTGTTGACACTCTACTCCATAAGCGCACCCCACTGTATATGATCATTTAGAATAAATATATATTTTTAGACGAATTAGAAAAAAGTGTTCAAGCAAAGAATAGACATAATACCTAGGAGGCACACCTCAAAATACAAATAAGTAAACTTGAAGTGTTTACACTAATAAATATTATTGCAGGAATATTAAGTACCAAACAGCCCCTAAGACTCGGTGACTTATGAAAGCATCATCAGGTATGGTCAGTAGTCCTGCAGGACCTGTCTTATCTAGAAACTACAATTTCCCAGGCCACATATTCATGGTGTTGGCCAAAGCAGAAGAGCAATGAGCAGGCCTCCACAAATCCTTAGCTTGGAAGTAGAGTCCATTCTGGTTTTCCCTTCCATTGGGAAAAGCAAATCAGTGTTGCAGGCCTAAAACCAAAAGATGGGAAGGACATTCCATGCCTCATGAATGAGGACAAGAGTGAGGAGAGAAGGCAGAACTGTAGACATATATAGTGCATTGTCACAGTGCAATCTCCAGCTAGTGTAAGAGATGTCAGAGTCTTGGGGCGTTTGCAGCAAGTCACACTTTCCATGTAATCCAGAAGCCAACGGGCTTTATTCTGAAGATCCTATGAAGGAAAGTTTTATCCTATCTTCACACTTCCTAAGAGAGAACAGTGATGAAACAAAACAGCTCCATGTTGGATACCAATATAAGACAGAATGTTTCACTCCAGATGTTTGTTCAAACATTTGTATGGCTGACTCTGAGGAGCAGAAAGCCTGAGGCTTACACTGGGAGAAAAACAAAAAAAAGTCTGGGGTTGGAGAGATGGCTCAGTGGTTGCTCTTCCAGAGGTCCTGAGTTTGATTCCCAGCAACCACATGGTGGCTCACAACCATCTGTAATGAGATCTGGTGCCCTCTTCTGGCGTGCGGGCATACATAGAGGCAGAATGTTGTATACATAATAAATAAATAAATCTAAAAAAAAGTCTGTTAATGCAAAGCAATGCAACACAGCCATCTACTGGAGCCTTTGTGTCATAAGCCTGCCTTCTGCCTCTCTGGGACCATTGGAAGAAGATCATAACACAAGCATGCTGTGACCCTACAATGATGCTCTACGGTTAGGCGGCAGCACCACAGACTCTTGAGATATTGGAAGGCAGCAGTGTGTAAGCCCTGTCACGGGATATAACATGGGATTTGGAGTTTTGCTTGTCAACATCTCTGGGATTCTAGGGGATAAATTGCCCTTGCTCGAGTAAATAACGTCTCACTCATGTTTCTGGAGGCAACCATTAAGTAACCGCAGTGGCCACAAATAAACAAATAAAAAACATGAAAATAGGAGAGGGATTGTTAGGGGGAAGGTGTTGGTGCACCAGAAAATATAATGGGGTAGATATGATCAAAGTACACTGTTGTGTGAGAAGGGGGTATGTATGTAAGGAGATTGTGAAAGAATAAAGTCTTAAAAGAGTAGAATTAGAGGGCAAAGATGAAGACTGTTTTGTTTATGTATTTTAAAGCTACAATATGGAGTATATACATCTAACTTTAAAGGCATTTTATTTGTTAAAAAAAATTCTGGAAGCAACATCACCTACTCCTAGTTCAAAAAAAGAAGGCATAATTCTGTTTCAAAAAATGAAAGAAACCAAGATCAAATTTTACCTACCTTCACATGGTGTGGGCCATACCTAAAGACAAGCCATGGTCATTTCTGCTTCTAAGCCCCCCGCCCCACTGTGGGTATCTTCATCCTATTCCATCACCTATAGAAATCATCCATGCCACTCATTCTTCCAACAAGCAATGAATGCTCAACATCCATGGGTCATGAGAAGATGGAAACCAGCAAACAATTGTGGAACAGCAGTTGAAAACCAGGATTGCACAGGCCTTCAGAGTTTCTTCAGCACAGCAAAGACTTGTGCTGACTACATCCTTAAAGACAGCAAAATAAACAAACAGCCCATCCTAAATTTGTAAATCCCCAAAGACAAAAATCATTAATTTCTGTAATACCCAAAGCTTAAAATATGGGAGGGGGAGGAATCCTAGAAAGATTGCAATCCCAGAAGATTAAATCACAAATGCTGACATTTTGAAAGTCAAATTCCCCAGAAACTCAGTTTGTCATGAAGAAATGGCTGAGGAACAGAAAGCAACCTCGGGGGGGCTGGGGGGGTTGTAAGTTTCTATTGTACGTCTGCCCCTTCACACATAAAATGCCATATTTACTTTCAAAAATGTCCTCCGTCACCAACAAGCTCAATGCCTTTATGAACCAGATACACTGCATAACAGAGTTTCCCTCAGTGTTAAGAACACATTAAATGGCGAAGTATTCTTAAAGATTTGAGTAATGAAGGGCCTGGTTCTTACATTTCCCACTAAATCCAACAGAAACGAAGCATGTCCCTGACTATGGCTAAGGATTCACACCTTCCCTTCAGCACCTTGAAAAGCCATCACTGGGGCAGGACCATGTAACAGGGTGATGCTCTAGCCTCGACCTCCTTCCGACACTGGGATTTCAAACCTGAAACCTTAAGCTCATCATACATTTTCACAAACTCAGGAAGTGGTAAAGTTGAAGATGGATAAATTATGTCTGGCTCCCGTGGAGATTGAAAACAGCTTTCAAGGACCATGCCATCGTCTGACTGAGGTCCAGAGATCACACACAACCCCTCCCTCACCCCTCACACTGCTGTCTGCCTGTACTTTTCCAGGATTGAGAAGTAAAAACATCCTTAGACAGCGGCTTTGCATTTTCTCTGCCAGGCCACCTCTCCAGTACAGTTCTGAAAATTAGTGGACAGACCATGAGGATTTTTGGCTAATCTTCAAGGCTCTATTCCCTACTGATGTTGTGGCATTAGAAAAGGACCTAAATCCTCATCTCCTTTTTAGTTTTCCATTAGTTCGATAAGTAGTGAAATCCTGAAAGTCTAAGTGAGGCCTCCCTGACATTTCTGAGGTACCATGGGAACCATAGCAATCAGAAAAATAGAATTAGAATGTGATTGCAACAGGCTTTCCCATGCAATAGCATGCACCCAGGGCCACAGTAAGTAGCTAGCAACAAGAAGGGGAAAGAAGAATTAAGATTTTTTTCCCCTCCTATCAGGAATGTTACATTTAGATGAAACTGGCATTAACTAAAATTTGGTATTTGTACATCACTGCTCTGTCTATAAGCAATCACACTGTTTAGGTGTGCTTCCCTGTGCTCTCTAAGAAGGATTACGATAACCAGAGTCGGGTTTCAGAAGGACTGTTAGTAATCAGAGGATGTGGAAGGGAGGTGTCATGCTGAGGCCTCAGGTGGCTTGTGAGCTTGATCCCAGAACTACGGAAGTCACGGAGATTTCATTTCTTCTGACCATGGGAACCGTATTCAGTAAGGGCATTTGGGGAAAGGTTTCTTATAATTTGTCCCAGGGAAATAATTTTGCCTTGCAGCTGAAACTCGGCCATTCGGGGAAACACCGGCAGGCTGGAGAGAAACCTATCAGTCACCCACACAGTGTCAGCATTTTCATACAAGTCCCTACTGCCTCAGGCTAGGAGCTGGGAATACAGCAAAGCTCAGAGCTGGTTGGGACCAAGGCTTGCTGTCTGCCCTGCTGCTGCCCTCAGGGCAGCATTTCAGCAATGTTGGAGAAGCAACACAGATGGTTCATCACACTGGTCTCAGGTTAGTCCCAAAGAAATCACAGTGCCCTGCATTGCTGCTTAAAGCAGTGGTTCTCTACATGTGGGTTGTGACCCATCATGGGGATCACATATCAGATCTGCATCACAGATGTTTTTATTACAATTCATAACTAGCAAAATTACAGTTATGGAGTAGCAATGAAATTATTTTATAGTTTCGGGTCACCACAACATGAGGAACTAAATTAAAGGGTCGAAGCATTAGGAAGGTTGAGAACCACTGCCTTAAAGATTCCAGACCAGTTTCACCTTCAGATAGGCAGCCCAGAGCTCAGTTGGATGTCAGAGGAGCTGAACCGAACACACATATACTAGCAAGCATACATATAAGGGACCCAATTACCTTGTCGGGGGCCAGCCTCAACAAAAACACCTCTTGCCAGGGTAGGGGCGAGGGCATTTAAAAATATTAGTAAAGATTACGGAGACACAGGAAAAGTAATAAAACAGAAAAACATAGAAAAATATCAGGAAGAAGTTCCAGTGAATATTGAAATTGCCTGTGTTTAATTTTCAATTGCTTAAAATATCCCTGACATCAAAAGGTAGGAGTAAGACAAAAAACTGCATTAACATAATACAAGGAAATGAACATACCAGTTGAAGGTCATGGGCTACATTCACAGTTAAACATTCTGTTGCTAGAACAAAACAAGACACTCTCACACCCTGTACCAAAACATTCTGTAGGCTAACCACTCCCTGAGTGGAATTCAATGTTATCTCCTTAAAGGAACTGGAACCTTAGTTGGATCCTTAGACTTTTGTTTGAGGTAGAGACATTATCTACTTCTTTATTCTTAAAATACAAGATCTGGCTATTAGCCACACCTGTTGACAATGATCTTGAGAGAGCAGAACTCTCTGATATAAATCTAGGTGGGACTTTAGTTTGAGGTAGAAACACAATAACCTTAAAGGAATAGAGGTAAGTTCCAACTCTCTGACTCTGGTCAATGTGGAAACAGACTCACATTTTTGGGCCTCCACATTACCTATGTCCTACCCTTTCTCCTAGTAAACATCCAGCCTTTTAAAATGAGGGTCAAGGCATCCAGGTGGATATGGTAGTTTAAAGTGAGTACAAACTCTCCATGGCATATGCCCTGGACAAGGAGAAAGGAATGAGAGAACATTCAAACCACCCTCGGTCAAGTAGGATTCAGTATGAGATTCCTAGTGGCACTCAATGGGACTCCCACAGGCACCAAGACTGGTTCATAAATCATGTCAAACGCCGGGATCAAAGACCAAGAGCCTTTCATTTTTCCTCATTTGAAACTGGTCAACCAAATTGACAGGGTAGAGAGAACAATGTGTTTCGATTGAAGAAAAAAAAAATATTTATTATTCTCAGCTGCTTAGTGCCTAGGGTCCCCCTTGCTCCTATGCTCCAATCCAAAACAAAGGGTAGCCAGCCTCAGAACTCACCTGAGCAAGGCTGAAGGAAGTCCTTCAAGGTGTCTTATATCCTATTCCCCAGAACCGGAGACTATATGTTTCCATGCATACATAGGATCCTTGAAAACCATATAAAGTTAAGAATTTTGAACACAATGTCCCTGTATTGCCTGGGGAGACCCAGTGTCATCAGAAAGGCCCTTATAAGGATACAGTGGGAACTTCCAAACTCTAGGCTGAAGAGGATTTGTGTGTTAGGCCATTAAGCTAGCAGTAACAAACATTCATAGGAAGCTTTCTTCCTGCCTGTCAGCCTCCATTTCTCTTTCTGAGACTGCTTCTCACTGTGGTATAAAAATGTTCCTGAAGAATGAATGTCACAACCCGCTCCTAGCAGTTTTCAAACCCTGACTGAACAGAGTCCATGGATATAAGTCCAACTCCTTTGTCCTTGAATAAAACAGTGTGATGTGGATTCTATGTAGGCTCTCCAGGTTCTACCAGAGGATTACGCAGCACCAAACACTCAGTGTAACATCTGGATTGGGTAGGCATCTGTTAACCGACTGAGTTTACTCTTCTCTTACTGTTTTCAGCATCTTCCAAGTATTTTATGAGATTACGTCTCAAATGTTTTGCTTGTTCTTGGATTCTTCTTATGAAGCACTCTTTGGGGAGCACAAATTAGACAGTACAGAAACACAGCACTGCTTTACAGATAGATACACAGCCACTCACCTGAATCGCCTGATTCATCCAGACTTGCCAGGCAATCTTAGGCTACCGCATAAACCTTAACTAGAGAGAGACAAGATGTAAGGTTTTGAACTGAGAAGTGTGTATTAGGTTTGCCCATCTCCCCTGCCCTGGAATCCCAGAGTTCCTGTGAGCCTTCCAATGCACCATGTGCCCTCAAATTGGCAAATTTCTTCCTGTAACCAAGAGACAAGTAAGGAAGGAGTGATGAGAGGATGAATACTTTTTGAAAAACAAGAAGGAAATTTCCCTAAAGATAGAATTGCAGAAAATGAGACTTGACACCTGAAAACAATGGTTAACCACAGCCAGACAGTAGGTTCAAATAGAAGGCTCCAAGGCATCCCTCTATCTCACCCTTTCCCTGATGGGATTAACCCTTCCTCAGCAAAAAAGGTTGGTTCATGTAGGAAAATTTTTCTTTCCAGCCCACCAGTTCTCAGATAACCAACATAAAGACTCAATATTAATTATAAATTCTCAGTCAATAGCTCAGGCTTGTTACTACCTAAACCTTACATTTAAATTAACCCATATTTTTAATCTATATTTTGCCACGTGGCTTAGTTCCTTTTCTTAGTACAGAATGCCCATCTTGTTTCTCTCTGTATCTATCTCTCATACAGACTCCACACTCCTTCTTCCCAGAATCCTCCTAGTCTGGCTCTTCTGCACAATCTCTTCCTGCCCAGCTATAGGAAGGTCAGTTCTTTATTAACCAAAGAGAGTAATACATATTCTACATATTCACAGTGTTCAGAAGGATTATTACACAGGATATTATGTCCATGCTATCCTGTAGTGATATTTTATTTGTATTTTAATAACTAAAGCTTGCCTGAAGTTCAGAGAGTTAAACGGTCACATTGATCAGCTTTACAGACTAGGCATTTGTGACACATACCTTTAATCCCAGTAGCCACACTAGTTTGCCATAAAAACCGGGTGTCAGCGGTGCACACCTTTAATCCCAGCCCTAGAGGGGAATATAAGATGGGAGGAGACAGCTCTCACACACAGTCTCATTCTGAGATTCCTGGAAGCAGGACCACCGTTTTTAACTGAGGTAGAGGTAAGAACCAGTGGCTGTTTTGCTTTTCTAACTTTTAGGTTGAACCCCAATTTCTGTCTCTGGGTTTTTATTAATCATGCCACATTATCCTTTTGTGAAAATTGACTGACATAGGAATTTGGTATGTGGAATGTTGACAGAGGTTTCTGTCCCACCCAGTCCTGTTGTCTGGGTTTCTGTCCTGCCTGGTTTCTGTCCTCCCACCAGGTTCCACAGCCATTTAGCCCCAAAGAAAATCACACAGAGCTCTATATTAATGATAAGCTGATTGACCCATTAGCTCAGACTTCTTATTAACTCTTATAACTTATATTAGACCATTATTCTAGTTCATGTTAGCCACATGGCTCGGTATCTTTTTTAGCGAGGCAGGTCACATTTTCCTTCTTCCATGTCTGGGCAGGACTGCAAAGGAATGGGCTTTCCTCTTCCCAGAATTGTCCTGTTCTCCTTGCCCCACCCTCTACTTCCTGTCTGGTTGTCCCCCTCCCCATACTTCTTGCCTGGCTACTGGCCAATCAGCATTTATTTAAAACATATTTGACAGAATACAGAATTGTCCCACACCACAGTCCTGCAGCCATTCAGTCCCAAAGAAACACACAGAGGTCTACATTAATTATAAACTGGTCGGCCTTTTAGCTCACAATTTCTTAATAATTAACTCTTACATCTTACATTAACCCATAATTCTTGTCTGTGTTAGCCACATGGCTTGGTACCTTTTATCAGTGAGGCATTCTCATCTTGTGTCCTCTGTGTCTAGGTGACAACTGCAGACTGAGCCTTTCCTCATCCCAGAATTCTCCTGTTTTGGTCGCCCTGCATATACTTCCTGCCTGGCTACTGGCCAATCAGCCTTTTATTAAACCAATAAAAATGACAAATCCTTACAGAGTACAAGACCATTGTCCCACAGCAGTGGAAGAATTATTTAAAGAAAAGCAGAGACCCAGGAGACCTTCATTCCCTGTAAAGCAATGCTTGGAAGCAAAAAAAAATTAACGTTTTCAATTAAAGTGTCACCCAATGGTTGTTGTATTAAAGGCTTGGTTGCCAGCCAATAAGGCTTCAGAAAAGCATTGAGATCATTGGGCTAGGACTTCATCAATGGTTCATAATTTGAAGGTATTGTTTGAGAAGCCATAAAAACTAGGAAGCAGGATCTCATTGGAGGATGAAAATTATTAAGTTCTGCCCTTGAAATTCTCTCTTTCCCTCCACTTTCTCTCCTTTTCTCTCCCTCCCTTTCTCTCTCCCCGTATCCTCCTTTTCTCCCTCCCTCCCATCCTACCCATTCCCTCTTTTTCCCCAACCTTTTCCTCTCTGTCTCCCTCTCTCCCCCTTTCTCCCTCCTTCCTGACTGCCATGAAGTGAGAAGCTTTGCCCTGCTATTTCCTGCCATTCTGATGTTGTGCCTCACCATATCTAGAGCCAACAGACTGGAAGCATGGGCTAAAATAGAGCCCCATGAAGCTATCATCTTAGTCACAGCAATAAAGGGATAACTGGTATAGATGATAATCTCTTCCTCTCTTGGTGAGCTTAGCTCAGAACTTGTAGAGCTTGAGCAGTAGAATTAGGAAAATAATGGAGGAAACAGCATCCTCATCATCCTCAGGAAGTCTGCAGAAGGTCACTTGATGGCTTAAGAATGAGTGTGACATGTGTTGAAATACTTATTTTTAGGTTCTAAAGACCTGACTTCAAGCTCTTCCACTGCTATAACCGTAGACTAATATTTCACTTCCATTGGTTTCTAATCCCTTCAGATGTGAAATAACTTGACAATGCAATCATTCCATTACTTTATGACTACTGAATAACTCCAGTTTGGGATGATCAGGTGCCAGTCAACTTTTCATGGCCAATGGCCATGCCAGTGCAACTAAATAACCATATCCCACAGACTGCTTGGGTACCTCCTCCTCACACTTAGCCTCAGCAACCTAGAGATTTGGAGACAGACATCTAAATTCTTTTCTCTGTATGAAATAGAGGCCAGAAGAAGAGGTACGTGGGTCTAGCTTAAGTGCAAGTAGCTATAACTTGGAGTGCCAGTGGAGAAACTGGCTTTGAAAAAAGAAAAAAGTCAAAAGAACAACTAATTCCTCATTTAGTATAAAATGAAAATATCTGTTCCCTCCAGAATGCAAAGGCATTTGGTTTCTTAAAGATGCTTTAAAAGAAATATGTTCATTTGGGGGATACTTAAGCTTACTGTTTTTCATAAAAGTGCTATTTCTTAAGAGTATCTAAATCCTCTAATCTGCGGAGTGAATTCATTTTGCTAACATTTGAAACACTTGAGTATCCCAGACACAGATAAGCACTAGGAAAACAAGCCATAGAATGCACAATCCATGTTACTTAAAAACTCACAATTATTCCTTTAATTTATGACTACATTCTGGAACCCCATCATGTGTTAGAAACAGAGCAAGCCATTGAAGAAACAAGAGAAAAACAGGAATAAACCATGTCCAGTCTCTACCTTCAAGCAGCTTACCACGCGAGGGGCCAGGAGAGTGAACAAAAATGGGCTACCCTGATGTTCTACTGGGACGGGCTTATACATGCCAGGACTGATATTAAAAGGTAACCAACACCAGGGAGAAAGGAGCTTCCATCCACCCCAACCCGGAGGGCTGTGACTGCAGGCCAGCAAACCTGGCAATGTATGATGCTGAACCTAAATGCACCTTGTGCTCTGTGCAAAGCAGATGTGGCCTTCTTTCACTGGAGCTGGGACTTAAGGTGACAATGGCACCAATGGTGCAATTTCTATCTGAGTGTTTCCATAACCTACGACCAGATGTGAGCTGAAAGGGTGATGGGCTCTTTGGTTTGATCACTCGTGGACCAAAAAATTTACACAGAAGAATTCCTAGCACAGAGTATGCCCTCAAAAAATATTGATGAATAAGTTAACTATCAAGAACTCCTACCACCAGTCTTTAAAAAGGACTTCAGTACTCCTTACATACCATTAAAAAAAAGTTTTATCTTCACAGGTTGGACTAATGATGAGAATCATTTTTAAAAAACTGACAGAAAACAGATGCATGTGTAATTTTTTTAATATAGCCTATACACACACACACACACACACACACACACACATATACATATATCTTTTTAACTAAAAAGACTTTTTCAAGGCTCAAATGGCAAATGTCTCTTTGAGCATGATAACCAAACTGGGCTGCCACAGTGGCTACAGGGAGTCTCCTTTCTCTCTACAACAGCCAGGGCCTAGAAAAAGCAACAGGCTAATTGAATGCCTGTTCTAGCCCTAATTGCAGTGTTTGGTCTCTCTCAACCACAGAGTAGAGCTCTGAAGGCCAATTTGCAGGCTGCTGCTTAGGGTCAGGCATGAGGTTTTTCTGCCAGGAGCAGTGCTCAGAAATAATTTGGGTCCTGACTCAGTTCTGATTCTACCCTGTCTCTCTGTCTGCCATGATGCCAGCCCTGTGCAGAGGGCTCTGAGGGGAGCTGCTAACAAGCCTTTCTCACCACAGGAGCTCTGTCCCCATCAGTCCACTGTTACCCTGTGCTTTCCAATGTCTTGGGATCCTGGCAGCAGGATAGAAACCAGAGAAAAGGTAGAGGCTTCTGCAAATATGTGCGGAGGAAGCAGCCAGGGCTGGAGTTCCCAAATATAAAAAGGGATGAAATGCAATCAGCAATCAGTAGGAGCCTAGCCTGCCTGGATATCTGCAGCTCACATAGAGGCCAAGAATATAATAATATAATGTCAAATACTGCCAGTTCTTCTGTGTGTGTGTGTGTGTGTGTATGTGTGTGTACAATTTTTAATCCACTCTAGTTATCCAACATGTGTTTAGACATCCATTTAATAATTGATTTTGTTAATGTTATTTTTCCAAAGAGACAAAAACAGAACAGATATTTCCATACTTCCGATATGCTGTGGAATTATCCTCTTGTACACTGTAAAGATTTGTCACTCAAATTGGTTTAATATAAAGTTGATGAGGGGTTAGGAGGTGGCTGGGGAGATGACTCTGGTTAAGAGAACTGTCCTTCCAGAGGTCCTGAGTTCAATTCTCAGCAACCTCATGGTGGTTCACAACCACCTGTAATGAGATCTGGTGCCCTCTTCTGGCCTGCAGGCATACATGTAGACAAAATGGCAGTCTACAGAATGGGGAAAAAATTACCAACTCCACATCTGATAGAGGGTTATATCCAAAATATATAAAGATCTCAAGAAACTAGGTATGAACAAACCAAACAATCCAAACTGGGGTCCAGATCAAAAATGAGAGTTCTCAGTTGAGGAATCTCAAAGGGCCGAGAAACACTTAAAGAAATAAGTGTTCAACATCTTTAGCTATCAGGGAAAGGCAGATCAAAACCACTTTGAGATTCCATCTTACATCTATCTGCCAGAATGACTAATATCAAAAACCCAAATGTCAGCTCATGCTGGAGAGGATGTGGATCAAGGAGAACACTACTCAATTGCTAGTGGGAGTGCAAACTTATATAATCACTATGGAAATCAATATGGCAGTTCCTTGGAAAACTGGGAATTAACATACTTCAAGGCCCAGCTATACCATTCTTTGGCATTTACCAAAAGAATGCTCAATCATATCACAAGGATACTTGCTCAACTATGTTTATAACAGTTTTATTCATAATAGGCAGAAACTGGAAACAACTTACATGTCCCTCAAATGAATAATGAGGTTTTTTTTTAATGTGGTATATTTACACAATGGAGTATTAGTCAACTATCAGAAAAAAAAATACGCCATGACATTTGCAGGCAAATGGATGGAACTAGAAGAAAACATCCTGAGTGATATAATCCAGACCCAGAAAGGCAAACGTGATATGTACTCACTTATAAGTGGATATTAGCTATAAAGTAAAAGACAACCATGCCACAATCCACAGACTCCTAGAGGCTAAGTAACAACGAGAGTTCATGGAGGACACATGGATCTCCCTGGAAAGGGGAAATAGAATAGATTTTGCAGATGGAGTAGGAACAGATGAGGATGGGAACAGGAGGATCCAGGTTGTGGAGGGACAGTTGGAAGGAAAGAGTATGGAGAGAGACAACTGAAATAGGTGAGACTTTATGGGACAATGTGGAAAACTAGTATATTAGAAACGTTCTGGAATCTATGTTGAGCATAACCCTAGTGAGGACTCCTAGTAATGGAGGATACAGAGCCTGAACTATCCATCTTCTATAACTAGGTAAGGCTTTCAGTTGTAGGACTGGGACACCAACTCAGCCACAAAACCTTTGACCCAACAGTCCTGCTTGCAAGATGTGATGGGGCAAGGGTGGCTCAGAGCTCTTATGTGTGGCCAACCAATGACTGTCCTAACTTGAGGCCAAAAGCATGAGAGAGAGCCCATGATTCACATTGCCTGGAACTGGAAGCTGGATGGTTCAGAGACTGGGATAAAACCAAACACAACTAACGAAAACAAAAATGTCAATGGAATGATTGCTAATGATATCCTGCTGTACTCATACATCAGTGCCTAGCCCAATCATCGTTAGAGAGGCTTCCTCCAGCAACTGAAGGGGGCAGATGCAGAGACACACAGACAAACATTAGGCAGGGTTTGGGGAACCCCACAGAAGAGATGAGAAAAGGATTGAAGGAGCCAAAGGAGTTGAGGACACCAGGAGGAAATGGCCAAGAGAATCAACTGAGCAGGGATCACAGGGACTCACCGAGACTGAAGTAGCAATCACGGAGCTTCCACGGGTCTGCTCTACGCCCTCTGCGTACATGCTGTGGTTGTTCAGCTTGGGCTTTTGTAGGACTCCTAACAGTAGGAGTGGGGGTGTCTCTGACTTTTGCCTACTTGTGGGACGCTTTTTCCCCTATTGGGTTGCCTCATTCAGCCTTGATATGAGGGTTTATGCCTAGTCTCATTGCATCCTATGCCATGTTCAGTTGATATCTCTTGGAGGACTGCTCTTTTCTGAAGGCAAATAGAGGAAAGTAGATTTGAGGGAAAGGGAAGGTGTAGGTGAGGTACTCAGAAGAAGGCAGTGGGGTGGGGATTGTGGTCAGGATGTATTGTATGAGAGAAGAATAAAGAGAAATAAAAACAAATAAAAAAATTCTAAAATTCTCCCACAAATGGCATCCATTAGCCTCTTCAGGCAAGGTGTGTTAGGAGTGTCACAGTGATTTCTCAGATTGGTAGCCGCTAACCAAAATGTTAAAGGAAAGCAAACCTGAAGACTGAGAGAGATAAGGAGAGAGAGTCATCGACTGATGCAAGAGAATGAACTGTGAGACCAAAATTTGGTAGAGGAAGATGGGCTTATTATAATTTGGCTAAAACTGGAAGAAAAAGTAAAAAAGATTCTGTGGTGGTTTGAAAGAAAATTGCCCCCAAAGGGAGTGGTACTGTTGGAGATGTGGCCTTGCTGGAAGAAGTGTGTCACTGTGGGGGCGGGCTTTGAGGTCTCTTTCGCTCAAGCTTCCTACAGCGTAACTGTCAGTAGATTTCCAGTTGCCTGCAAGATGTAGGACTCTCTGCTGTTTCTCCAATACTGTGTCTGCCTTCACACCACCATGATCCACACAGTGATGATAAGGGACTGAACCTCTGTAACCGTAAAAGAGTCATCCCAATTAAATGTTTTACTTTTGAAAAGTTGTCATGGTCACAGAGTCTTTTCACAGCAATAGCAAACCCTACCTAAGATAGAAGTCTAAACTTCACTCCACCATGCCTGTGGCAGTCTTATAATTTACAGAAAACCAGGAGACAAAAGCCAGGATATCTGTAAATTTAGCTGTAAGACAGTTCATCAGTCCTTTCCTGGGTACAGGGCAGCTCCACCCAAATCTTTGATTGGTTTTTAACAGCAGTTCATGGAACTTCTTAGCCTCCATAACCACATGAGCCAATACCTTACCACAGAGAATAAAAATATGCATTACTTAAAAGTGTTCTATTTTGGAAACTGGCTAATAAAAAAGTTAGAAAGGGCAAACTTTTTGCTCAAGACAAATTTTGTCCTTTGCCTTAGCACACATTATCCCATCAAACTGATTTCAGTTTTCCCGAATATGATTAATCAAGTGCCACATACTTGTTGATCTTATTCACAATTCTTGCATTTAAATGCCATCATGATAGACTAGAGGGTATTAGCAACTATCTACAGATTATACTATAAGTCATAGAATAAGACATAAATAAGGCAGTGTAGAAAAGTTTTTCTTGCTGTTTGTAAGCACAACAAAAGGAAATAATTGACTTCTATCTACTAACTATTATTGTTTAAGGTGATAGCCATTAAAATATTCATTATTTTAGCAATAAATAGTTGTTTATTATTTGGAGATTATATACTTGATACAATGCTAGGTGTCACGAACCATTAATTGTTAATAATAAATTGCCTGCTAGTGGTTTCGTAAATTTAACCCTCAAGATGTTACCTCTGAATCTAGCGATCAGCCAGTGTTAAACACCGTCATCCAGATCCTTAAGACCTCAATAACACTGGCTCAAAATTTCTTTGCACGTTCTAGAAGGTCCCAAATCTTGAACATAGAAAAAGAAAAAGAACTGAGATTATGTCTTTCAACTTACTACTAGTTATATTGCCAGAATCTTTTTGTTTATACTCCTTCCACATGTGCCTTGTGACTTTTTAAAACCAAATATGAAATTCATATTATTTTCCTGATCCACACTACTACCAAAAGAAATTCCATTTAAACAAGGCATTCATATGTGTAGCAGATTGGAGAATAAAGAGATGTTTACATTATATCAATGTATATAACTCCAAAGTGACGTTATCACTTAAAATTTTTTGTTTCCTTGCAATAAGGTTCAGACATCCTACCAGCTCCATTCATACCCCCCTATATTCCTAAACCACTCTACTCCTGACCACCTCTCTATTACTAATCCCTTTTACTCCTCATTAGCACCCTCTTCTTTATTTCTAGCCTCTCATTCCTAACACTGTTTTCATTTCTAATCCTTCATTCCTAACTCGCTCTCCGTTCCCAACCCCCTCTCTTCTCCTAAGCATTTCCCTGTTTTTAATCCCCTCTCTATTCCTAACACCACTTTTGTTGTTTGCATCCTTGCATATTTGCATTCTGTATAACAAAATAAAAACACAAATCAGGCCTCTGGGGTGTGGATTCCAGCTCTAAACTGACCGTGTGCACCATACTACGCATTGGTGGATCATATTTTACTCTTATACAAAATAGAGATCAGCCTTGTTCATAGTATACTTTTAAAAGTCAGGTGAATTTATACATTTATGCAGCCCTCGCTAAACATGAGGGTTTTGATGAGCAGTAAAATCTTCCTTTCCATGGCATCAGATAGACTAAGCAGTCTCAATCCTCACTTAAGAAATGCCTGTGACTTACTTTTCTTCCAAGAGAACATCTCCATTTCCATTTGATAGTATAATGTTTGTAATTGTCCTTAGTGTGAGAACTCACTTAACAGGTTAGGTTTGGTTTAGAAGAGTAATGACCTGAGTTGGGGACTGTAATCTCTGTATGATCTTTCTCTCATCTCCAAGGCAACCTCCCACTTATAATGCTTCAGTTTCTTTGTCTAGAAAATATGAATGTTTTGTTTTGTTTTACATACTGGCCATAGTTTCCCCTCCCTCCTCTCCTCCCAGTCTCCCACACCCACCCCATCTCGTCTGTCCCCCCAGGACTGTTTTTTTAATTTTTAAATGTATATTAGTGTTTTGCCTGCATGTGTGTCTGTGCACCGTTTGTATGGCTGGTGTTGGTAAAGGCCACAGAGAGGAGTTATAGATAGTTGTGAGAAGCCATATGGATGCTGGAAATTGCGCTCAGATCCTCTGAAAGAGCAACCAGTGTGCTGAAACATCTCCTCAGCACCTATGGGATTTCACTATTACCTACTCCACAGATTTTCTGTGAAGGTTAAGTGTTAGTACTTTGAAAAAGTGAAATAAGTTTGAAGTGACTTACTAAAAATCTGACAGGTTGTTCATGCATTAGAAAAATGATAAAACCACCTGCCAAGTTAGCGCTAAACAACATTCTCCAAAGATACCATCCTTTTTGAATGACAACGACTTTCTCACTGTGAAATCTTCTTCTCCAAAACCTTAGGCTGGCAGAGGAGCTAGAGAGAGATGGTTGAGCTGTTAAGAGTGTTTACTGCCCTTCTACAGGATTCTAGCTCTGTCCCCAGCATCCACATGTTTGCAGGTCACAACTGATACTTTCTTCTAGCCTCCTCAAGCACTTTCACACCTGTCCCCTACATAATTAAAATACACATAATTAAAAATAATAGAATAAGTCTTCAAGGTGATAGGCTGCCAGATATGTTGCTGCCTGAAACTAAAATGCCATGAATGAAACATCTTTGATCGTCTTTGGGCTAATAGTTCACAGTTTCTGTCCTCAGGTCAGGATTCTGGATGGGACCATTTGATCCTAATGTTAAAGCTATCAGAGTGCAAAGCTGAGGTCAAAGGTTGCCATTCTATCCCAGAAGTTCTGGGGAGCAGTGTTTTTGAGGTTATTTCAGGCTAACAATTGAACCCACTTTTTTTTTTACATTTACAGGGCTAAGGTCCTTGTTTGATCCCCTATTGGTACAGCTGGCGTCTGTTCTTGGAAACTTCCCACACAGTATCATACTCTTACCTAGAGGACTGAAGTCACTGTTACAAAGAGAAGCAGCCTGGACTTAGAATTCACCTGCTGGCATTCTAATAAAATTCTATGGCTGCAGTATTTTATGCCTTAGTATTTATATTTTAGTAATAGGACCAACTTTGGGTTCACTTTGTGCCCAGACCTGAAGTTAATCTCTTACGCAGAATCCCGCTGTGCTGTCTCAAACATCAGAATTAGCATCAATGAAACATTCTTGTGACTCCACCTTTCTCCAAAATCCTGGAATAACTACATTGCTTCCTGTTTGATAAAATGTCTCATACTCTATCTAGAGCATTGCAATGAGTCAACCAACTACTGGCTTAGGAACTTGCTGACCCACCAACTGCTTTGAAATCAGGACTTTTTAATTCTGTGACAGTCCCCTGTCTCAAAACAAAAGAAGGGGAATGATCGACCATATTTATAACATCAGAAAGAGACAGTTCAGTACAATCTGGTCTCTAACATTACATGTTCCCAGACCTCACCTCTCATTCGGAAAATTAATATTCAAGGTTCATCATATACTCGTCAGTTGCAGAGCAATCTGTGGTGTGTAGTCAACTTTTAGAAATTATCTATGAAATAAATCATTAGGCTCTGATATCCACTTCACACACACCCCTAGAAACATAAACTTCAGAGAATGTGTGGACATGGGCATGAGAGCAGAATAAAAAGCTCCAGAACAAATAGACAGAACCTGGAAAGTCAAGATCAGAATGCCAGCATCCTCATCTTTTGCTTGAAGTCCTTGTGAGGAAAGTGGGTACCTGCAAAGAGGGCTTAACTCATCCAATTTCAAAGCCATCTCCACAAAACAAATATTAACCTACTCATGATGATGGATTATTCAAGGCATAAATGTCTCTTAACATCATCACCTCCTTTCAAAATTAAGGACCAAGCCTCAAAATGAGTTTCAGTTAGCACAACTCATTTTCGAATATTAAGAGAGGGTACTAACTGTTACTAAAACTTCTATTTGTTTTATAGTTATTGGTTCATTTAATCCTAAGAAGCCTGGGAGGTAGAAAATTAGACCTACTTTACAATTAAGGAAACATTGAAAAGGAGTTATTGAATTGTAGAATAAATAGTACCTACCTTATTAAACCTTCCAAAAGTTTCCCCGGGGTGCTTATAAAATCTAATATTCACATGAACAATATATAAAAGTTCTTATTACTCCACATTTTCACCAAAGCTTATTGTCAGACTAAACCTTTCGCCTTCACATCTATATGAAGATAGATGATGTGAAGAGACATATTCATTGACTGAAATACAGTTCAACAAACAGAAAGAGCAAAAACATTAAGGTGGAGAGGAAGAGAAGAAAAAAATAGTCAAAGCCAGAGGAAGGAGGCGCAAAAACTTGGAGTTGAAAAGCTAGCAGAAATATCCAGAAAAGCTTTTAAGACAACTGGTAGGGGCTTGGAGAGATGGCTTCTTGGTTAAGAGTTCTAACTGTTCTTCAAGAGGTTTGATTGCCAGTACCAACATAACTGTTCACGATCATCTGTAACTGTAGTTTCAGTGGCTCCGATGCCCCCTTCTTGCCTTTGTGGTCACCAGGCACACATGTGGTACAAGGTATACATGGGCACAAAGCACCCATACACATTCAAAAAGAAGAACAAATTGATAGTCTTGCACGTGACAATCCAAGAAATAGAACTGTACATCCACTCTTTCTCTCAGGGCTTGTCCAACTGTCACAGACTACAGGGGATAGCTGAATTAAAGATCAGAGAATGGAAAATCCCTTTATCTATACCGCTCAACTCTTCTCTCCTTTTAACATTAATGACTTTTCAATAAACTGATGTCCCTAAGCACTTCTGTTCTCTTTTATGTTATGAATAATTCAAATCGATAGCATTCTTTTTAACCTGGAGTTATCACTTTCCCAACATTCATTTTCGTTTTTTTCTCTTATAGGAAGAGGTGTTTATTATGTATGATTTTGTTTAATGAGAGAACGCCTAGAGCATAAATGCTGGAAGATTAAAAATGTTTAGTACAAATCAACAAAGGTACTGAGGAAAAAACTCATTAAAAAACTGATAATTTATAAGCCATAAGAAGCACCAATTTTTCTGGATCATAGTATTAAATATTTTAAGTGTATAGAAATTTCAAAGTAGAACCACCTGAGGCATCCTCGAGGTGTGGGGCCATTCTTCACCACCGAGTCCTTCCTTGAACAGGCGCCTTCTGTGCCTACCATATTAATACACGTTATAAAGAAGCTATGAAAATTCTCTACTAGACAACAGTATGAGTTATCTGTAGCAGCCTGAGGAATTCTACTCCAGTAAAGCTGGGATTCTTAAGTTAACACCACAGAAAAGAATTTCAGGGTGTGTCAGTACAAAGCAAACTTTAAGTTTACGAACAACATATTTTAATGTTGTTATTTCAATGTTTAATATGAATTTAGGCAAAGGTGTTAATAGGGGAGCAAGAGATGAGTTTTTTTTTGAAAAGGATAGTTATACGCACCCAAGAATGGTGATCACAAGCTCTTCTTAAAAGATTTACATTCAAATGTCAATAGCAATGTGTGATCTTGATAACTTTTGAAGTTACATTGTTAAAAAAAAAGTTTAGGAGATTAAATGAAAACGTCTTGATATACTATTTCTATCTAAAGAACTTTAATGAAAACATTATACAGATTTTCAGTTTGATAAAGCAAAGATTTAAAAAAGTTAACAGAATTCTTACTATACATGGGTCACAACTAAATTAAAGCAAAGGTTTGACTATAAGCATGGTTCATAATCTTGTTAGATTTTTTTTTTAAATTTCTCATCCAGTAGGGGTGAGAGCCTCCATTACCTTTCCATGTCTTTTTATCCTCACAGAGATATCAACATTCTGGTTATCAGTGTGTATATTAGTTATCGTTTCTATTGCTGTGAAGAGACACCATGACCATGACAACACTTATAAAGGAACATTTAACTGGGCGGCTTACAGTTCAGAGGTTCAGTCCAATATCATCATGGTGGGACATGGCAGTATGCAAGCAGATATGTTGCTGGAAAAGGAGATGAGATTTCTATATTTTGACCTGCAGGCAACAGAAAGTGGTCTGAGATATTGAGCTTGGCTTGAGCATATATGAGACATCAAAATCCATCTCCCCACTGACACTCCCTCCAACATAGCCATAACTACTCCAACAAAGCCAAACCTCCATATACGTATATACATATATGTGTGTATGTGTATATGTATGTATGTTTATGTGTGTATGTCTGTGTGTGTATGTGTATTTGTATGTGTATATATATTCCGACAATGGCTGACTATCTGTGAATGGAAAGTCCAAGAATCTGGTAGTTGCTCAATCCTACTAGGCTTAGTATCTTATCTAGTTTTCTGTATATGGTGAAGTCCTGTAGAAGTAGGCTCCAATGCCAGTGAAGGAATGGATGTGCTCACAAGGCAAGGGCAACCAGGCAAGAAGAAATAACCCCTTCCTTCTTCCACTGTCCTTATATAGGCTTCCATCAGACGGTGTGGCCCAGATTAAAGGTGTACCTTATTGCTT
This sequence comes from Ondatra zibethicus, assembly GCA_004026605.1. NCBI lineage: Eukaryota > Metazoa > Chordata > Mammalia > Rodentia > Cricetidae > Ondatra > Ondatra zibethicus. The sequence continues at coordinate 112,204 of PVIU01002382.1, read as the reverse complement.
CAAGATCTGGATTAAAGGTGCATGTCATCCCACCTCAAGATCCGGATCAAAAGCCTGTATCTTCCAGCCTCAAGATCCAGATCTAAGGCATGTTGTCTTTCTGCCTCAAGATCTGGATCACAAGTGTACCCTCCATATCTGGATTGTAGTTCACTCCAGATATAGTCAAGTTGACAACCAAGAATGCTATCACAATGTGTGTAGAGATGGAGATGTGCAAGGCATTGACAGTGTCTACTTAGAGTCATGCAGATCCTTGGCATTAATGAGCAGAGTAAAGGTGTTCAGACTCTCACGTTTCAGAGCCTAGCCCTCCGCTGAGACATGTGTGGATCCATTCTTTCAAAGGCAGGCTATTCAACTCCAGTTGGCAGAGGACAGCTGAACATTCTGGGGACAGCCCTGCCCACTTTGGTGATGTATCTTCATTCAGGGTGAAAAGTTACATTTTTCCTTTTTCATGATAGATGTACAGTGTCCTGTATGCTGCAATTCTTTCTGCCATAGACTATTCAATGCAACACTAGATGAACAAACCTCCTGTTACCCATAAAATTTTGTCTGCTTTTTGCTTATTTCCTAAACAGACTACTCCAAAACCTTGAAATTTCTTAATAAAGATGTAACCGTTTACTCATGCTGGGTTCATTGTATTATACCCAAGGAGACTCGCTGTGGACACCCTTCATATTCAAGACAGAGCTATTCATGGTTTAATGATATCATAGACCTGGGGATTTAAGATACACAATACCAACCAAATCTCTTGTCAGGGAAGAACGTGTGGAGTTCAAGCTCAATTAAAAAGAATAGTCAGTCAATAAATTATGCCTACATAATGAAACCCCAGTATAAAACTAAACTAAGTTCAGGTGACTGTTCCTAGGATAAGAGCATACATCGAGGAGGTAAGGGCTATTAGCCTGAGGAATTGTAAATTTCCTACTTGAGATGCTTGCAGACATAGCTTCAAGCATCTATTTATTTAACTATTCCTCCTATGTGCCCTTGATACTACAGTAGTAAGCAGAACATTTTTCTGAATCCTGTGAAGCATTCTAATAAATTATCAAACCTTAGGCAAATAGCAGAAGCCTCAGAGTTAAAGCCTCCTGGCCAACAATACAGGTTCCCTGGAATCACAAAAGCATGCAGCCAGTATCTGGAGTGACGTAAGCCCTGTGTAGGGCTTGTGTGTCCCAAGACTATGAAGCTTGACCTCACTGGAGAGTCAGAACCAGAATAGCTTGGCACAGTCCAAGGAGTCCTACATCTCCTGGGTTTCTCTCAATGTTAAGAGGGAGCAAACTCTAACGTGCATCCTCCTTGCTCTAATTAAATATGCTTTCCACAATATCTTACTGAATTTTAAGCACTTCCAGAAAAAGTTCAATCTAGGAATAGGGAATATTCAAGTCAAAGATGAGTAAAGGTCTCTCAGAATATTATAAAACATGTGATGTTAGCAAAAATAACTGATTTGGAAAAGTCATTTGATTATAAAGAGATAATACATATACAATAATCTCTCAATGTGTTCTTAAACTCCTACAGCCCGATGTGTAATCTAGGGACATTATGTCACACAAGTCTAAAATTAGATGCTAAGCCCCAGATTTCCTTATGGCATCACTGCCTGTGCACACTTGAACTCTTTCTATGTTGGCTGACATTTTTACTCCCTTTTCTTTGGTGAAGTCACATGAAACAAGCCTACATTTTTAACAATAATCATCTTAAATGTGCTGAGAAAAATGATAGCTTTTTATTTTTCTGTAATGTCTTGATTTCTCACAACCACCCACATGCTGGGGTGTGTGGGTGTGCGTGTGTGTGTGTGTGTGTGTGTGTGTGTGTGTGTGTGTGTGTGTGTGTAATTTCATTTGTGGGATAAAGATTACTTTTATAGATTTTTAAGTATAATTCATGTACACAAATATGTGTACATCATAAGTGTACAGCTATGTGAATTTTCACAGAGTAAACACATCTGTTCAAGAAACAAAATGTGACCAACCATCACTTTAGAAAATTCCCTGGTGTTCCATCTTGTTCAAGACGGTGAGGTGTGACACACTTTCACACCATCTTTCAGAGTCTTTGGTGGCAATCTTAAGAACACACATTTGCTGTCAGGAGCCACTGACATCTGGAGCTGGCATAAATGAGCAGAGTCCATTAATTAGTCCTGTCACCTGTACCCTATATCACCCCTAGACACTGCTGCAATTCCTTCTTTTCTCTAGAATCCTGTCATGACTGTCATGTGCTTCTGGCTCATGTAGTCATTTTGCTGTCATCCAAAATAATATAGCCCATCATAGTACCAACCTTTGGAAGGATCCCCCATCAAACTCTCAGTGATTCTTCCTCATTCAGGAGTCATGCCAGTAAGGTAGAGCTGCACAAGGACCAACTTCATAACCCCAGCTAACACAAGTTATAACAACAATTGCTTAGAGGAGAAATCTTCAGACTGGATCCATGATACTCTAAAAACAGGGCTCACCTCTCTACCTCTCTCTGTTCTTCTGTCCTTGCAGCAAAACCGTTACCCAATGTCATGGTGGCAAAGGCCATATGCAGAAAGAGAGGCTTCCAAATTTCTTCTCAGGATATCACACATCCAGCTGATGGTCTTAAAGAAAAGCTGGCCCCATTTTGAGCTTCAACTTTAACTGGTAGCTCACAATGGCAGAAGGCAGGAGGTCCATGCCTGCTTTCCACCCAGAAGGCTAAGAGTAGAAGTTGTCTAATAGCCTGATCTTTTGCTATTCTGTGACGTAAGACCTCACCCGAATCTCCCTTATTCTGAGCATTGTTTCTCAGTCAGTAGAACCCACCCTATGAAAGAGGTCCCATATACTTTGCAAAAGAGATTTACTATTATGTTGATTACAAACCCTTCCTCCTTAGACCTTTATCCTGATTCTTGTTTCTCAGTCAATAGAAGCCATTCTTATGGAAGAGTTCACAGGTACTTTTCAAAAGACATATACTTTGCAAAAAAGTTTCAGTGTAGCCATGCCTTAAGCTTTGTTACTATAGTTCCCTGATATGGGATTCCCCTCTGTATGCTGTGAATACCATTGGTTAATAAAGAAACTGTCTTGGGCCTGTATAGTGAATAGAGGTAGGTGAGGAAAACTAAACAGAATGCTGGGAGAAAGGAGGCAGAATCAGAGAGAAGTCATGAAACTGCCACCGGAGACAGACATGACAAAACTTTGCTGGTAGGCCACAACTTTGTGGTGATACACAGATTAATGGAGATGGGTTAAATTAAGATGTAAGAGTTAGCCAATAAGAATCTAGAGCTAGTAGGCCAAGCAGTGATTTAAATAATATAGTTTCTATGTGATTATTTTGGGTCTGAGCTGCCGGGTGGCCAGGAAACAAGTGGTCTCATTACAACAGTTGCCATGAGTAAACCTTTTCTCCAAAGTTGTACTGTGTTTAAATATGTAAAATATAAACTGTTCAACGTCAAACTCCAGAAGTTTGATCCAGCCTGGCTAACCAAGTTGTGCTGCACTAAGTTTCTTTCTTGCCTCTCAAAGTTTGTTTCTCTGCTGGCAATAGTGCTTGTAGGGACTCCACACACTACCTCTGCTTTTTTTCTTTCTATTTTCACAATCCTGGGGCCTCAGAGGATGGAATCTTCCAGTTTCCCTGTAGGGGCTTTTCTTGAGCCACCAGCTCACAAAAAATGACATGGAAACTTATTATTAATTATGAAAGCTTGGCCTTAGCTTAAGCTTGTCCCACTAGTTCTTATAACTAAAATTAACCTATATTTTTAAATCTATGTGGCTCTTTATGTGGCTCTGTTAAAGATACCTTGTACTGCCCATCCTGCTTCCTCATTGTATGACTGGCAACTCCATCTTTCTTCCCAGCATCCTTTCTGCCAAGAAGTCTATGCTATACCTCCTGCCTAGCTATTAGATGTTTAGCTTTTTATTAAACCAATCACAGTGACACATATTTGAAGCATGATTAATAAAAACTCAGCGTCAGATATTGGGGTTCCACCTGAAGAACCGAAAAGCAAAACAGCCAGCCACTGGCTCCTACTCAACCTTAGTCTGAAATGGCGATCCTGCTTCCAGGAATCTCAGAATGAGACTGTGTGTTGTGAGCCATTTCCTCCCATTTTATAATAATCCTCTCTAGAGCTGGGGTTAAAGGCTTGCACCACCGTGATTAAAGGCATGCACCACCTGGCTTTTATGGCAACTAGCATGGCTACTGGGAATAAAGGTGCATGTCATTATAGCTACTGGGATGAAAGGTGTGTGTTACCATAACCTGGTCTATAAGGCTGACCAATGGGACTGTTTTACTCTCAGATCTTCAGGCAGTCTTTATTTATTAAAATACAATTGAAATGCCACTTCACATCTTCACACAGTTTAAAGGAATATTCCACAGCTCTTTCCTATCTTCTACATCAAGTCCTTATAATCTGGACCAAAAGGATCATCTTTACTGCCCTGGAAGAAAATCAATGATGAGAGTCCTCCAATATCAGAAATGAATTTCTGGCCCCCAAGAGCCTAGTTCTCAAGTCCTACCTTTGTAAGAGAGGTGGCTGGCATCCTGTGTTTCATGTCAAGAGCTGAATGCTATTTGTCACTTTAAATATCTTCTGTAATAAACCTAACTTCAACCCTTGCGTTCCTCTACTCTCCATCACTCTATTTTTTCTTTCCTGATTTTCACAAATATAAACTGCCTCAGGAAGAAAAGGGAAACATCATCTGCAAAGAAGCATGCATTTGTATATAACATAGAATATGATCATATATAATAGTATAATCATGTGTTTTAAATAGGAACCCTGAGACACAAAGTGCATTAATGTAAAGCATGCAGAGTGATTTTAGTGTCTATTTATCCCAACATACCTACAGATAAGCAGAGCAACACTTGGCAGCTAATGAGTAAAGTCCCAGAAAACAAAAGCCCCAAATGCTTGACAGAAAAGTTTTGAGTAATCTCTCCCCTTTGACCTCCTCACATATTTCCAGGGTACATTTTGCTATTTTCTTTTGTTGGTTAAAACAATTCAATAACTTGCCAACACACCACTATAATGTTGAAACAAAAAGTGCTGTGTTCTAAACATGACTTTCTTGTGGATCTAACAGTAGAAATGTATGTTTGAGGAATGTGTCTATGTTTTTACTCCAAAATCTATGTTTTCAGGAAGTCTTCTTGGTCACTGGGTGATGACCACATGCAAGTGCCCTGGAGAGACAAGGAACAGGTGAACCAAAGGTAGTGTACCTGCTAAAGGAACAACCTGCCTTAGACAACAAGGAGGGGGCAGCTGCCGTTCCCACAGAGTTCTCCCCTTAAGCTGCCAGTGGTCTATACTGTGGTTTTTTTTCTCCTAGATATAAACCAGAGGACAATGTTATAGGTCTTGCACTGAGTAATACATGAAAAACTTGGGAGTGGGAAGAAAGGCTAGAAGATTCCCAGACAAGGTGCTGGAATCTAGGGTCCAGTACCATAGCACTTTTCCTTTTTTTTTTTTTTTTTCGGTGTTTTACGCCTTTGTTACTTCTAAGTATGAGTGAGGTCTGTGGCATACAGCCATGTGCTAGACTTAACAGAACCAGCTTGGTTCACATTCCTTGGAAACTTACCAGAAAGGATAACTATGGGGGCGGGGAGTGGGTTGTTAACTCACTGGAGGAGTAGGAAGAGGAGGCTGAGCCTCCCACTGGAGGAAGAGAACACTAAAGGATCTGTGGAAAATTCCAGCATTCCCTCCAGACACCTGCTAGAGTCCACAGAGGGCTGGGACCATTGGTGAAGAGAGAAAAAAAAAAGGGACTCCATAAGGTAGGAAGCGTAGGCTCAAAGTCCAGCTGATAGGACAGCTGTGTGTCTCTTTTCTCTGCCACCCTCCTCCTCTGGAAAGAATGAGCTCAGAGACACCATTTCCTTTATTATAAACAACAAGTTTAGTCTTGCGAATACAGCGCAAGAGGTTAAAATTGCAGTCAAACCTGTTAGAGCCAAGCTGAACCCCAGACCCTCTGTACAGCCTGGGGCAAGCCACCCACTCCTTCGATAGCTAATTAGCTCAGATATAAAGAGGAGCCGAAATGCACCCTCTTAGATGGCTCTGTGAGAATTAAACAAGATACTTTAGAAAAGGTACCTATGTTTCCAGCCCTTTAATGAGTATTTTATGGGTATTATTCTGTACAGAATCTTCAGTATTTTAATGGCCTTCACATTTATTTGGGGGAGATTTTAAACTCCAAATTTATTAGAATTAAAATGTTCTAGCTCCTTTTTGGAATTATGAAGATATTCTTTTTTTTTAAAATGATAAGGGCAGGAGAAAATCCTTCTGTTTATCTTAGGATCAGCTTCCAATGCCTCTCAGGTGGCATTTGCATATGGCCTGGTGCTAAATCCATGCAGGATGCTGGGCAAACAATTGATTGCCTTCAGCTGAATTTTTCAATTACACTAGTATGCAGTCAGATGTCCAGATACCCTGGGCTGCCAGGACAGCACTGCCTTTGGTAGGTTATTTAATGAAATATTAGCTTACCTGCTCTTAAATGTCCTCCTCCCTTACATCTCTTGCTGTCTGATACTGCTGTTAAATCCCAGTGGCTTCTCGTGCTCCCGGTCTATTTCTATCACGATGCAAATGTGCTTGAGAAGGAAGAATAAGCTGTACCGACTCATCTTACAGAGAATAGTATTTTCAAGAGAACCATAGCAACAAACATGGGAAATTCTGGGCAGTCCATCTGTAGGAGAGAGGAACATAAGAAAGGGAGAAAGAGAAGGTTAAGAAACTACTCTAGATGAGCTTTCTCTGCTGTCTGCGGCCAAAGAAATGGATGAGTTTTAGAAGAAGGAAGCAGACCCCGTGATCCTCATTCTGTCTCCTTGGGCACAAATGCAACTTCCTATGGTGTCTTTAAGGATCAAATGAGATAATGCAAAGACCTTGTACCTTTGCTTTCACCAAATGACAGTATCAATCTGAAGCAGAATTATTCATTAAGATTTATTACCAGCCAGAAATAAATTATCTACAACCATTAGAGTTAAAATATTATCTTTTTTATAGCTATACCTAAAAAAAACAGTTAAAGAGCTTCAGTATCTAATAAAAGAATGAAAAACAAAGTGGGAGAAATTTTACTAAACTCCTCCGTTCATCTTACTGAAGCGCCTTTTTCAGACCGAGCCACAAGGTGGCGACATAAGCTTGGTCATGGCTGCATTTCCGTGGTAGAGCCTCCTACTGAATTCTCCCTTCTACTTTTGGGGGGGGGGGGCGCTCTGTACTAATGTACCTTTGGGACTGCCAGCACTAAATAAATTACAATGGAGTCATTTGAGTTCTAGTAGCTTCCCTTTGTCTGTGCTGAAAGTAGTTTCTGAAGTCTCCGGATGAGCAACATCTTCATGTTTGGTTCCAAAACCCGAGAGGGCACAATCCTCTCTAAAGCCAAGCATATCCACAGGCGCTTCCAGCTCAAGGGAAGAAACCCAGTGTCAGTGATCCTGCAGAAAACTGCAGTTGCCCTGAAGCCCTTAGAGATGGATTACGGCGATTCCCGCTAAAAACCTTCCAGGGTGAAAAACTGATTTCACTAGCAGCCTGTGTGCCAGCAGAACCTCCCATCCTGGATAAAAACAGGCCTACGGTGTCTCAGAGAAGCAGGCTTCCACCACAGAGTAAAGACAGTTTTTCTTCCAAGAGGATCTTTAGAAAGATCAAAACCTGTCTCTCCTGGTTATCCCTCTGCAACCCCAGGATCATGCTTCGAACTCAATGATCAGCCTGGCCCTGCATTAGCAGCCAACAAACAGAATAGGAATGTTGTGACCAGTTTAGGCTGATGAGATTCGTCCTCTGGACCTGGTAAAAGTCGGTGTTCTTGGAGCAGACAGCTCTTGCCAGCAGCAGTCAACAACCCTGGGCCTGAGTTCTAGTCTGGCTCAGAGAAAAAGCCCGGGATACTACTCCTGCCCTGAGACTGGGTGGTCACAAGTACAGCTGTGGCTGCTCAAAGAGCAGCACTGTGTTAGGGCTTCAGCTAAGCAAAAGCCAGGAAAACACCAGCGAGGAGGTAAAAATAAACGGACAGTCTAGAACGTGTCTTGGCTCTGGCAGCAGGAGTCAAGGCTGGAGCCCTAGGTTCTGGGACCCGGCCAGACTGAACACTGGAGAAAGAGCTTCTGCTGTGTGGGCCGGTTGATTTCAAAGAAATTCAGTTTGTTCCAGGATTAGCATCATCATGCAGCATCTGACCCAACAGCCCTGGAAGTCCAACCACACGGATGTCTACAACCATTTTATATACCCTGTCCTAAAGCTTGCCTGTGGGAAGGGATAAAACGCCTAACTGCCGCACGCAAGGGTAAGATCGCCTGTGGAATTTGAATTGAGAAAGGTGACAAGTGTGAGGCATGCTTAAACAATTGGAGACGAGTGGATACATCATTGACTGGACAGGACTGTGTATGCACAGGGGACAGGGTATAAGTATGCTGCACCTATACACACACCATTTCTGGAAAGAAGAGAAAGAAAGGGAAAGGAGTTTTGGGGGTGTAGTACAATGCTTTTTTTTCTTAACAAATTCCTTTTATGGTGAGCATGTTGGTATTTCTTAATTACTTTTCTATTGCTGTGTCAAGACACCATGACCAGAGCAACTTATTGAGGAATATTGGGGCTTACAGATTCCGAGAGTGAGCACATGACCATCATGGTGGGGAGTATGAGAGCAAGCAGACATGGTGCTGGGGCAGTAGGAGAGAGCTTAATTCCTGATCTGCAAGCATGAGGCAGAGAGAGAGATAACTGGGAATAGAGTGGGCTTTTGAAATCACAGAGCCCACTCCTCAGTGACACACCTCCTCCAATATGACCCCACTTCCTAATTCTTTCCAAATAATTCCACCATCTGGGGACCACACGTTCAACTGCATGAGCCTGTGGGGATCTTCTCATTCAGATCACTACAAGGTACACACAAGCTCTCATAGAGACTGGGCCTATAAGGTCTTGAGTTCAAGAACAGCTTGAACCACATATCAAAACTGTCTCAAAATAAAAACCCCCTTGTACAGAAGGGAATGTGTTGTGATGCTGATGCCATGTGGCAGACAGAAGCCCTTTCATATCCATTTGTAGTTCAGTCCTTCTCCAATCCCTGCCCTCCACAAACACCAATCTGTCTTCTCCCCAAATTTGCTTCTGATGCACACTGCCCTTAAATGTAAGCAATATGTGTATATATATTGTAACAGCTTCCTTCACTACCAGGAGAAATGTTTATGACTCAGACAGGTTTTAGCATTTATCAGCAGCATGCCCCCATGCCTTTAAGAAAAAAAAATGAGACCCAGAAATAGCACTTTTGGGTATATATCCAAAGGATGCTCAATCGTACCACAAGGACATGTGCTCAACTATGTTCATAGCAGCATTGTTTGTCATAGCCAGAACCTGGAAACAACTTAAATGCCCCTCGACCAAAGAATGGATAAGGAAAACGTGGTACATTTACACAATGTAGTGCTACACAGCAGAAAAAATAATGATCTTGAAATTTGCAGGCAAATGGATGGAACTAGAAAACATCACATTGAGTGAAGTAACCCAGACCCAGAAAGATAATTATCATATGTACTCACTCATAAGTGGTTTTTAAACATAAAGCAAAGAAAACCAGCCTACACATCACAATCCCAGAGAACTTAGACAACAATGAGGACCTAAGAGAGACATACATAGATCTAATCTACATGGGAAATAGAAAAAGACAAGATCTCCTGAGTAAATTGGGAGCATGGGGACCATGGGAGGTGGCTAAAAGGGAGGGGATAGGAAGGGAAGGGAGCAGAGAAAAATGTACAGCTCAATAAAATCAATTAAAAAAGAAAAAAAAGCATGATTTTAAGGATTTATTTTGAGCTTTTCTTTTCTATTTGTCTTTATGATTGTGTGCCAAGGCCACCAGGCTCTAATTACTGACGTTTTATTGTAAGTTTCAAATGCAAGTATGCAAATTCCTCCATTGAATTACTTTTGAAATTTGTTTTGCCTTTGACTGCTCTACCAGGAGACCCAGTTCAAAATCAAGCACACAGTCCACAAACACACACACTACACACAGATAGATAGATAGATAGATAGATAGATAGATAAATAGATAGATAGATAGATAGATGATAGATATATAGAAATAGATAGGTGATAGATATATATAAATAGATAGATAGAAAGGTGGATAGGTAGGTAGATAGATAGAGAGAGAGAGAGAAAAAAAGATAGAGAGAGAGATAAAGATGATAGTTAGACAGATAGATAGATAGATAGATAGATAGATAGATAGATAGATAGATAGATAGATAGATAGATAGATGATAGATAGATAGCATGCCATTAACTGCAGTTCTGGGGGTCTAGGGTACTAGATGCCTGTGGTACATAGAAATACATGCTGGCAAAACACCTATATACATAAAATAAATTACAATAATAGAAATTTTAAAAGATGATTTTGCCTCTTCTGAGACTTTTGAATTTCCATAAAAAATTTCAAATCAGGGTAAAATCTGGTAGCACGCATCCTAATCCCAACACACAGGAAGCAGAGGCAGGTGGATTTCTGTAAATTTGTGAGCAGCCTGGTCTACATAGTGAATTCTAAGTCAACCAAGAGTAAATAATGAGACACTCTGTCAAAACTAAAAACTGTAAAAAAAAAAAAAATTCAAATTAGCCTTCCCATGCCATGCCATTCAAAATACTTTCTTGGACAGACAGATAAATAGATAAAAAAATATAGACTATGTAATTTTATATATGTAAATCATATTTTATATATAATTTATTTATTCATTCATGTGGGGAGCCATGCATGTGCCATGCACATATATGTGACAGCACCATGTAGAGGTTGGAGAACAATTTGCAAGAACAGGATCTCGCATCCACCATGTGGATCCTAGGGACTGGACTCATGGTCAGGCTTAGTGGCAAGTGCCTTTACCTGCTTGAGCCAGCTCATTGACACTATGTTATATTTTAAAGACTCATGTAAAGTTATAGATTGGAAGAGAATTATGGCCTTAATATTGATTCTTCCAAACAGTGAATCATAAGGAGTGGAGGAATCTCTGAGGGAATGAAATCCCAAGTGAATGTCTATTGTTGACATGGGCTATGTCAAGGACCACAGCCTCAGACCCACGACAAAATGCTAAAGTAGCCCCCACCATGAGACTCACATCACAGCCTTCCTCTGGCCCAAGTGTGGATACTGACAGTATACCCAGAAGATGTCCACCATAGCTTTCTGTCCCCCAGATATTTATAGCCTCAATCTGCTCCCCTCCAGAGATTGCACCCACTGAGATTAGCTGAGCATATCTTCTTGATTCACCTGCATGCCGTAAACCCAGCCTCTTTGTTTATCTGTGTACAACCACCCTGCCCCCATGGTCAACTGTATATGGTAATCAAGCTGGGCTTCAAGTGCTGTGGCCTTCCCGTGAGAGAGCCCCGTGCACCCGATGCCAGCTTTCCTGTGGAGTGTGCCCATGCGCTCAGGTGTCTGTCCTTTCTTCATTCTGTCGCCACTCCATCAGGTCGAGTCCCCTGAAGCCTTGCAAGGACTCGACAGAGCATCTGTCTTCTTGGGTGCTGGATAAATGCTCTAGTGCTTAAGGGAACTTGCTGCACTTCCAGAGTGTTGGGTTCAGTTCCCAACATAGACATTAGCTGGTCACAACTCCCTGTAACTCCAGTTCCAGGAGATCAAGCATGTTCTCCTGATTTCCGATTTCCATGGGTGCCTGCACGCATGCGGTGCTTATACATAATACATATAATACATACTCCTCTCTCTCTCTCTCTCTCTCTCTCTCTCTCTCTCTCTCATACACACACATACACAATAAAAAATGCACAAATCTTTCAAGAAATGTCCTCCTTTTATTTATATATTTTAGTTTTTTTTCTCAGCAATGTCTTTTTAGTGTACAAATTCTTCAGATGTCTGGCTAAATAAAGCTCTATTTTATTCCTCTTCATGTTATCATCTGTTCTTATTGTTCATGTTTTTAGATACTTTGTTCATATTATTAGAATGTTTACTGATCGTATATTGGAACACAATTTCTTTTCATTCTTTCATCTTGTGGTCTAACAACTTACTTGGCTGATTTATAACTTCTAAAACTTCGTACATAAAGGAACTCGGAATCCGAGTGAAAGTAGTCTACTTCCTTGAGAAATTAGATCCTTTTATTTTTCTATCTATTTTCTATTTTTCTTCATGTCAGTAGTTTAAAACCCTACTACACTACCACACAGAAGAGACAAACATGGGCATCTTTGCTTTATTTCTTAAATTTAGGAACAAGTGTTGCTTTTATCAGTTCCATGTATCATAAAACTCAGTTAGTGGGTTTATAAACCTATAAATTCTTACATAAACTTTTGCCATTTCTTTTCTTTTGTTCCTGGAGATAGAGTCTTAGTATATAGCTCAGGATGGCCCATAACTTACTGTTCCACTCAAACTAGATTCAGGATCACAATCCTTCTGCCTCAGTCCTCTAAATTGCTGCAATTATAGCTATAAGCTACCACATTCAACACAATATTATTTTGCATTCTTGATATACTAAATTTTTCTAAATAAGACAACCCTTTGTGTTTCTAATAATAGACCTTACCTTAAAGTGGATTTATCTGCTATTTTATCACTTATTTCATGGTTACAATTTATAGAACATCTCTTCCAATTTCCAATGTGTCTCTATGTAAGGTATGTGACCTATAGATAACATATAATCTGATCATGCTTTCTATTCAGTCTTATAGTCTTTGTCATATGATAAGAATATTTAACACATTTATATTAATATTGTAGGCAATATTCATATCTATCATTTGTTTTCTGTGCCCCTTTGTATTTCTGCTCTTCACAAGTTTGATTGTCTTGTTTGGTGTGTGTTAAATGTTTTAATCTAGCATTTTAATCCTATAGTTTCTCTTTATTACACTTTTTCTGTTTTAATGGATTCTCTAACGCATTAAAAAGTGACTCTTACCTCAATCTACTTCCAATTAAGACTACTTTTATTCTAATTTGCTTTAATTTAGCTTCATTTCATCCTTCCTCTGTACCAGTTATTGCTGACATTGTCATGAACCTTACCTGTATTATAATCACAGTACAGTTTGTTACTTTTAAATGTTTATCATCAAAAATATTTTTATGTAACTGTGCCTTGACTATTTCTGTTGATTTTCTTTCCTCCCTTTGGTTTCCACTTATTTATAACATCAACTGTTGTAAGCTTGAAAAAATTATTTTAGAAGTTCTCTTAAAGAATATAGAATTAATGAATTTTCTTAGTTCTAATTTGAGAATGTTCTCATTTTGCCTTCTTTTTATATGTTTAATGGTAGTTTTGCTACCATTAAAATGATACTAGCCAAATCATTGACCAGTAAGAATTTTGTTTCATTGAATTATATATTAAGATTTGTTTGTTTCTCTTGTTGTTTTCATTTTGTTTAGCACTCAAATGTACCAGCCCATTGCCTTTGTGCTTGGATTATTTCTCAGCATGAGTTAACCAATAAGGAATTGCTTCTCCCTATATATGGTAAGTTATTTTTTCATTCTACTTTTAAAGAAAATTATGGTTTCAGCTTTTGACAGTTATATTATAAATTGTCTAGAGGTGATTTCTTTTTATTTATCTGTCTTGGAACTTACTGAAGTTATCGAATGTATGCATTAATGTTTCTGATGAAACCTGGGACATTTCCAGCCACTAATCAAGTAAGTTTTCTACTTTCTCTCTGTATATTTAAGTTTGTACAATATTGTTACATATGTTTCTAAGGATCTGCTCATTTACTGTGCTAACTCATATAAACCTGTCTCCTAAAGAATTTTTTTTTCTCAGAGACAACACACAAGACAAATAGACAAGCATAGGGTTCATGGAAGCAGATATGAAGGGAGAAACCAAATTAACTGAGAAAGAGTAAAATCTGATCAGATCATTGAAAGTGCCAGAGAAGCTTATTATTAGAAATAGAAAATAAACCAAACACAGAAGGGTTTCAGAAAAACACCAGAGCTCAGCTCTGCACTAACTCTCCATAGACAAGCAGACGCCCAACAGGAAGACAGGCAAGGAAGGCATGGGCATTCTTACTACTCAGAGATTCCAGTTAGAGTCTCAGCTTGTTTCAGCAGCATCATGGTTAGCATCCATTTCTGCCATTGCCTCATAAGCAGAGACATGAAGGTCTGTAATTGAAAAGGTCTGTATTATCAACTTATGGAAATAAAAGGCACCTACCGAGTACAGCCATAGGCAATCACAGTGAGGAAATGTTCCAGTTTGGTTCTAGTTCTGTTGCTGTGATACGAAGATAAAACTAAGCCATAGTTGCTGAACAAATGGAAGTGACCCATATTCTCTCTGAAGAATTCTTTCTGCAGCCCAGGCTACAGTAAAAGGTATGGGCTTTCTTACAGAGAGTGATGATGTAAAATCTGTAAGCCTCTCATTTTTGTGTCATTTATTCTTCAATTACTGGAATTTGTTCTCATGCTTTTTAGTTTCTCTTGTGCCTTATTTACCTTTCTTACTGTTGGGTTTTTAAGCATCATTAGGATCTCATAAAAATACTATAATCTGCTAGCCTGCTAAAATTGTTTGGATTTTTCTTGGTATAATACTTGTTTGTCTTCAGACATTGCTGTAAAGGCATCCTATCATTTTCTAGGAAACAGATATGTCAAGAATAATTACAAGAAGTCATGCCCAAGTTTCCTCCTATGAACAGTGCTCTGTACTGAACTCTACTGTCTTCCTTGGTTCTCCTACTTTGGATTCAGGTTCTTGCTTTCCATCATCCCATGACATTAATTTCTCCTAACATTTAAGAAGCGGCCACACAGATACTTTCCTTTTGAAGGCTGCTTGTATACCACCCTGGTGCCTGACTCATGTCCAAAAGAAGCTAAGCTGAAACACAGTCTTAAACACAGTCTTAGTTTTCAGCCTTCATTGAAAAAAAAAAAAAACCCTCATCTGCAACCTCTCTGCAGGAATATGTAGCCCACAATGTCTTTTTAGTTTCCTCACAAACTTATCATAGGAGGCTAATATCTTCCTCATTGAAAGAAGGATGACCTTGTTACAAAGCTTTATCTGCTAGCTCTGCTGAAACACCTTTCTCATTGGCAGAGTGACCCAAGAAACACAAGTAGCACATGCTCGTTACTAAAGTGTGGGCTTTCAGTAGCCGGGATGTGCAGAGGATCAGCAGGTTACAAAGACACTAGAGGAAAAGGGTGACATCAGGGGAAATTTCTAGAAATGCAAATGAAGAATGGCACAGGTGGTAAAGTGAGAAGAGAACTTGGCGGGGAGAGACCAACTTGGTAAAGGAGGAAATTATGGTGCTTATTTTGAGCCTGAGGCCCAGGGGAGGAAAAGAGAGGATCTTTAGTTTGCTGCAGTTCTTCCTCTAGGGACTCACGAGCTTTCACTTTACAGTTAACATGTCCACTGGTGTCCTTCTTGCTTCCCTCATAACAGCAGACAAGCTAGTGAGACTGTATGGGTGTAGCTTCTACATTTCTAGGAGACATCATCTCAAAGCAAGCTTCCTGTTTCCCTGGTTCTTACACTTTTTCCATGCCCTCTTCTGCAATGATCGCTAAGCCTCAGGTACAGGAGCTGTGCTGCTGCTGTATCCCCTGGGACAGGCCTCCACAGCTCCGTATTTTGATGGGTTGGGTTGTTCTGTCATGGTCTCAGTTTGCTTCAAAGAGAAGTTTCCTTTGATAAGTGATGAGGACCCCACTTATCAGTGGGTATAAGGATAGATATTTGGGATGTAGTGGTGATTACCCTGGCTTAGTAAAGTGGCCCTTGTGAGTTTTCCCCCAAGGAATGCTGACAACAGGAGAAAGTCGTTCCCAGGGAAGAGCACACCAATTGGTTATTACAACACCACACAGCCCTAAATACACATATACACAGCTAACATTCTATGAAGTGCACAGGTTGTGCAATGTGAAGGAAGTGCATGTGAGAAAAGGTGAGGCTGAGGCTTCCCAGGAGCACTGAGTGGGAAACTTTTGCTGGGCTTGGAGTCCTAGTTGACCTGACGTTTATGTCTAACTTTTGAGTCAGACTCTTTGAAGCTCTTCTCCACCATCCCCCTCGTCAAAGGCTTCCATGGTCACTCCTACAGCCTCCACGCCACTCTGTCTGTGCAAGAGCGGACAATCTGGATATCAGCTGTGATGATGAGAAATCACATGATAGAGCCTTTAGGTGGCCGCCCTAACTTAGGGGACGAGCATCCCAAGGCTTCCTAGTCTGAACTCCGAAACTGAGGGTCAAAGCAAAATAATGGAAATAGCAACAGAGGTAGAATGGAGATTGCAGCATACAGAGAGACTCGGGGATGGAGCAAGAAAGCTCAGCTTTCCATTTCTATGTGTTTAAAGGCAGCATGGACTCATGGGAAAGACCAAGAGGCCCTGTTTCTGTGTAACAGATGGGATTGCTGGTGGGCTTGGAATGACACAAACCCTGAAAGAGGAGCCGTTGTCCAGAATTAGGTTGAAGTGTGTACAGGCCTGAGTCTCAGCCAGGAACACCACCTGTGATTTTAGCATTAGTCATCATCAAGAAAGAGGCTATTTATTAGATCTTCCTTTCCTAAAGTTATATATTCCTTCAGACTAAACAATTTCTTTTAGACTTCCTTTCCAAATATGACCCTCTGCGTCTGTTCTCTGATAATACAGAGGGGGAAAAAATCTCTAATTCAGATTTTCTTACTGTAAGTTCACAATGCAGATAACTTCTGGGATCGCAAAATGAACTAGGATTTTTTTTTTCCCCTGCGAGCCAATAATTCTCCTGTGAACCCTAGATGAGACTCTCCCTTTCAATTCATTCTTCTTTATCAACCTGGAGACAGCATCAGATCACAGATAAGAACTCCGTCCCACAATAATCCCTCAATTCAGACACCACAAACAAGTCTAAGGCTCTAGAATTTCTGAATGACAGGCTATGTATCAGGGTTCCCAGGAATCCTTCATTGGAGCATATTAATTTGCTTGAGTGGCTCACAGAGGCCAGAAGAACATTTATGTATACCTGCCAGAATGTTTTAAGGGAGAAGGGTAAACAACATATGAAGGTACACAAAATAAAGTCTGGAAGATTCTCTAGCAGGCAACCTGTGCTGGGAGAGTGGAAGTGCCATGCTCTGACAAATCCTGAATAAGACCGTCTTCAGCAGCCTGGGAGCCTCTGAGTGCTCATCTGCACAGAAATTCTTAAATTCCTCTCCTTTGAGGCTTTCCCATAGAAAGGGGGGAAAAAGAGATTGAACACAAAGGATGTGACCCAGTGTTCAAAACTCAACTGAACCTGTTTAGCCTCTATGGCTTCTTCTGTGCAGCATACCTTCCTCCAAGGCAGGCAACACCTCTTCTGAAACACAGGGCTCATGAACAGATACAAGACAATTTGAGAATTTTTGTGTGGTTGTGCTGGGCAGAAAGCAAGGGAAAACCAGTTTCTAGGCTCAGTCCTCCACTCTTCCCAGTCCCACCCTCTCCCCCAGGTTCAATGCTCCCCTGTTGAGAGAGAGAAAGAGAGAGGGGGGGATAATATCAAGGTTGGATGAAGCCACTCAGTAGGAGGAAAAGGGTTCCAAGTATAAGCAAAAGAGTCAAAGACTGTCAGTCTTGAGAGAAAATTTTTGTTCATGTGATCTGTCTTCTGGAGGAAAGAGAGAAAATGAAAAGAAGGTAGACAGACAGACAGACAAACAGAGAGGGAGAGTGATGAGTGAGCTACTTTTGAGTTCTGAAGCTTCCCAACAATACAATAGGGGACTATCCATTCTGTCAACAGTGGACAGGCTCCCTTTCCTCCACGTGTAGCACTTCCTTGAAAATATGCTAGGGCTTCAACATTTGAGTCAGACATCTTTTGGAGCTTTGTGATCTCTGCCTTGTGCTCTGTGGAGAGCAATAAACTGGTACTTTTTTCAGGTGTCACCCAAGTCCAGTTTTCCCTCTCCTTATGCCTCTGTGAGTTAATATTTGCACTTAATCTAACACTAATTACTACCTGTTCTTTATTCACATTTTTCTGATTGATGCTTCCCAGGCTACCTGTTAAATGACCAGTTTCTCTTTTCTATTTTCAACCTGTTTCAGACAAACACTTTTTAAAAGGAAAATTGTTTAAATTATTAGGAAAACAAAAACTGGCTTATTTTCCATACACATTGAAAATAAAAAATTATTGATAGATTCCTCAGATGCAAACCAGTTAGATACATATAATTAGGATAAATATCAAAAAGACTTTTTAAAACTGCATATATTAGAAGCATATATGTGACTAAATAGCATAGACACTTCCTCCAGTTCTTATTTTTGTCTTTCAATGACCATACTTTGAAAAATTATGAATGGGATAGCAAATTCCCAAAATAAACATACATACACCATAGAGGAAAATGTATCTATTGATATTTAACCTTTTGAATATGAAAAAACTTAGATAAAAGTAGAATATAAGTTTTGTAGCCATTTTAGCAACTTTAATTGATATGCTTTAACTTGTTTTCCTTTACAGACTGTCTGATTTACTATTTCTCTAATTACACTGCCCAGTTAAAGTAGGTTTCTCTTTTTAATAACAAGGCTTTGTCAATGAAAATATCTCAGAGACTTACAACCCACTACAACCCATTAATCTAGTTATTTGTCTTAGTGCCTGGCCATAATATCTCAACAGCTATATAGCCCTGCCCATCACGTTATGAACTTCACAGTACCTAACCTGTTCAGTAAACCAAGTCCATTGAGATGCTAAAGCATAGTCAAATTACAGTGAGCTTTCTGAATGTGAGCTTTCGATTGCAAGATTAATCCTAGTCTAGGCCAGTAGTAACGTTTTCACTGGCCAACCGTCATCCTTACACTACACCTGCAGCTTAATTTATTGAGCTATTTTATCACAAAAGAACACCTAGAAGTAATATTAAGTTTATTTTCATGGTTCACAAAATCATACCACGACAGAGCACACGGCATTAGCTCCATTCAATAAATACTTATTAGAAACATTTACTGGAAGAACATATTGAGCCCTGTCATAGGCAAGTCATGGTTTTTACATATACACAGTTGTCTTCCTAGGGTTAAAGTTGGGATGAAAGTTTGCCTTGTTGTCATTGTTTCTTCATTATTATTCTCCCGGTGGGGAAACTCATCAAAAATGGGTTCATTTAACCAAAAGTTTCAAACAAAGCACAGTCTGCTTACGAACCCATTGAAATCTACTACCGTGTTTTGTCTATTTATTCAAATTTTCCATTACCATTATCCTACCCACCACCAAAAATATCATAATATCTTAACTGTTTTTTGTTTTATTGAGTTTGTAGAAAATATATATTGCTGCAATTTGTACACGTGTTACAATTGTAGTAAGTGCTTTTTGTTTCATTTTATTTTGTCCCCTGTTAGTCTTAATTTTTCCTTCCATCAAAGCTTCCTGAAATATCCCGTGCCAAGATAACAGAAACTGCTGGCACATCAGTGCTTTATTAGATCCGGGAGCTAGGGAGATGAATCAGCGAATAGACTGACCTTGTACAAGCACGAGGAACTGCACGTAGATCCTCAGAACCCTTGTAAATAGCTGCAGATGGGGTCAAGCTATGGTAAGCCCAGCACTGAGACAGTGGAGACAGGAGAATCCTAGGGGCTTGATGGCCCATGAATCTAGCAAATTGGTGAGCACCAGATTTAGTCAGAGATTATTTCAAAAAAGAAGGTGGAGAGCAATAAAGACAGCTGACATGGCCACTACCTATGCACACATAGACTCACTGCACACGCATACATACGCTATACACATGTGTATGCATACATACACTCACAATCAAAAGATCTGTCTGTGTTAGCGTTCAAGGACAACAGCAGATCATGTTTGACACTATGTGGGTTTGGTTTTGTTTTTGATGAAAATAAAATTCATGGAACAAGGTCAGGTCTGGTTTGATTGCACTTATTAATGGTTTTACCCTACAGCTACCATGGAAACCAAGGGTCTATGAAGTTGATCATGTCTACTGTCAGACCCTCCAGAGAAATTTCACAGTGCCTGAAACTGGATGATCTCGTGAAGGCCCCATACATTGCTTGTTGAAAATCTATTTCTGCTGCCATTCTTACTGACTGATGGAGGGAAGCACACGAGCATTTGCCATGACTGTAGAGATTTTCCCAAGGCAACTTTCCACTTCAGACACCCCACTGTGGTCATGTGGCGTGGCCACAGAGCTGGCACATCCACCTCGGAAATACTCCCTCAATGGGCCCCACATTAGCTTCCCTGGATTTTTATGGCTTGAACAATCAAGTCATGGTGTGCAAACTCTAAAACTGTCTTTAAATATAAGCCCATGACTAATGCTCAGTTGGAACAAGAACCCGAGCTAAGTGGGAACTGGCTCCCGTTCTTTCCTACTAGCAATATCCCCTTCTGTTTCTTAATATTAATTATGGATGACAATAGTTTTCTATGCTATGGGTTACCATGAAGCAATCCAGACTTTGGGAATACATTTAAAAATACAGCAGGCACAACCACTTTGTGATTGAAGTAGGTCTGGGACGAACAGCAGACCTGTGTTCCTGGCTTCAGACAAAGGCCTTTCAGATCGTGATCACTCCATGTCGTTTTAGTTTTGGCAGCGTCTCCTGTTGGCTTGTTTTCCTCAAAACTTAATGTACAGCCAAGCTGATGTCTCGCATAGTATGAGGCACATAGCAAGTGTCACTTGGATGTTGGGCTTTGGTCGATAGTTTTAACTGAATCCCAGCCCTCTAGAAAATTGGAGTGGGACAACAATATCTCAATATGGGTCGCTACTTCCATCAAGACCACATCATGAGAAGAGTCTAGACATAAATAGGCAATAAGTCACTCCACTCAAAGATCTGCAAAAGGACTATCAGCTGGTACCTTTCATCAGCTGTGAGGGTACCAGAGGCACAGCAAAATGGATGATTAGATTCAGGAGAGGATTATTGATATGCAAGTGATGTAATTAGCTCTGTGTAAATCACCTTGCGTCATTAACCTTATGAGCTACCAGTAAAACACATTTGATCTGTGATTTTTCATTGCTTTGCATTTCTCTTTTTTTCAGCTCCCTAGCAAGGATATAATTTGAACAAAGATATCATTATCTAAAGCTTCTTACATTGAAGTCAAAGAGTTTTTCTAAGTTAACACCTCATTGCTGTATTATATGAGTAAATAATAAGCTAATTCATGAATAATGTTGTCTGATATTTAATTGTTGCTATTTATTGTTTTTTAAATTTGCTGTGCACAATTTTTAATTTAATTTAATGTACACAAAAAGAACACCAAAGGTGACCTATTTATCCATTACTCAACTTAGAAAAGAAAACATTTTTGAGCCTTTTAAAGCTTAAAGCAGCAGCATCTGTCATCATAGAACCCTTTCTCCCTCCCTATAAGGCATAACAAGTCTCTTGATATTGAAGATTATTGTTACTACATTTCTCTCCATACTCTCCATACTTTCATCCCTATAATATAGAATGTTGTGTGGCAGGTACATAACTCATATCCTAATTTGGGTATTCCTTTTGTAAATTATTTTGACAAGTATTCTTCTGGGGTTTAGCCATATTGATACAGGTAGCTGTTATATAGTATCCCAGTGTAGAAATATAGCACATTTTACCTATGCCATTTTGTTGTGTGTGTGTCTGTCTGTCTGTCTGTTCTTTCCAATGTTTTTCTTATAACAAAAATGTTTTTACAACATTTATGCATGCATTTCCTTGTGAACATTGAAAGAGGTTCTCTATTTGGAATCTCATAATAATGACATTGTTCTACCACCATCACCACTAAAATACAACTTACTGAAAGCTAAAAATGCAAAATACGTTTCATAAGTAGTAAATAGTTTTATCTTCATGCTAACCTGCAAGATAGATAAAATTATTACCAATATCTTACACATAGAAAACACATGAATAACTGTTAGGTGATACATAAATCTTTAATTTTATCAACATAGAATGTGATTTAGGTAAGTAAATCTCTCTTCTAATTCACTTACATATATAAGTTTCCATTAATCTGTATGTTTTGCACTACTTACTAATGATAACATTTGAAAAATTTGATTCCAAACTCTTAATTGATATTTGTGTATCATATCTGTAAGTGCTAAAATGAAAGTGAGAGAGAAATCAATGCAAATTAGCTTTAAAAGTGGGAGAAGAAAAAGGATATCACAGGCCTGAGATTGAAAAGACAATAGAATGCTCCAAAGACCAGTGTTAGTGATGGTCTGGCAGGAGCCTGCCTGTGGGATCAGCCACACAACCGCAAAGTCTTTGTTCTTCCTGTGTTCATGGGGCCGCTGGGAATGAATCAAAAATCAGAGGGCAGGTAATGTCACCTTCTTCTTAATGCTTTGCCAGTTTGGACATTGTCACTTCAAGTGAGCAGTACAGCTTAACTATTTTCGTGGTTTTCTCCCTCGTTACCCTCTCACATGTCCCTTCCTTCTCCTGCTCAAATCCCTTAACAAGTTCGTCTTCTTTTGTTTTGTCTTTCTGTGAGCATGGCTCAGAGGAATTGAGGTTCTGGCTTGAGAATGGATGGGAAGTCATGTACCGATGCATCAGCAACTTAACAGTAGATACATCACTGAAGAAAATGACAACTTTCTCCTCAGCAACTGTTAACTGACAATCGTCCCTCAGGGTGGGATGGGAGCTCATGGGCCCCTCCAACACCCATGAAGAAATGTTGACACTCCCAGTCCTCTGCTGGTCTCATGCAGGGACCCATAGCTGCAGTGACTTTATGAGTGTGATAGTTATGTCCAGAACACATCATTTTGTACCAGATTTCCCTGTGCTGTGGCTCTTCAGCTGTTTCCACAATTCTTCTGTGATGTTCTCCGGACTTTAAAAGTGGTGATATAGATGCACTATCTAGGAACAAACACTACACAAACACTCATTCTTTGCACTTTTACAAATTATGAGTCTCTATATTAATCACTGCCCACACCAAAAGGAGCTTGTACATGAAAGACATAAAAACACTAATCTGTGGGTATGAACATTAGTGTTTAGAAGGTTGTTTGGCAAGATGCCCGTTTAGCAAAAAAAAAAAAAAAAAAAAAAAAAAAAAAAAAAAAAAAAAAAAAAAAAAAAAAAAAAAAAAAAAAAAAAAAAAAACAAAAACAAAAAAAAAACAGGTTGACAGTACCAGGAATTGGTGAGATCACTGATCCTTATAGTTGTGGTCAAACCAAACAAAAATAAAATATTCTAGTTCATGGAGGCTGTAAGAAGTGTTGTTTTTCCACTAACACATTACTATTACTCTTGAACACAGAGAGATAATAAATCTTATTAAATGGAAAAGTCCAAATATGAGAAGTAGGCTTCTCACCCAGGGATGGCTGACTCCTCCTCATGAGTGGCTTATCTATGTTCAGGAGATTTCATAACCTCTGACGTCTTTATAAGGTTGCTGTCCTAACATGTTTAAGTAAAAGGGTAAGAATTGTTTTGCAAAGAAATAAAATGCAGGCTATGAAATGTCAAGCTCTTCTCACAGCAAGAGAACCACATACTAATCATACTGTCTGTTTTGATGGTAAGCGCCATTACCCACAGAAAAGGTAAAGGTGCTGGTACCTCCACAGTTCACTCCTCCCCTGTGCTTACAGGCAGAGCTCTGAGGCTCTTACTCCCAAATTTCGTAGGAGTTTGCACTCAGGCCACTAGCCAGCTCTTGCTTTCTGCAGCTCCAACAAAAATATTGACTAGACCAAGAAAAGCTTCCTCTTTGGTCTCTTAGTTCCACTCATGTTAGAAATACCTTCAAGATCTTCACAAATCAACCTAGCGAATTAGCTAAACTAAATAAGTTAACAGTATTTTTGAGACTGTAATTATAAAGAGGCAGATCTGGCAGGCCATTGATATTGTCAAAATCCCTCAGAACAAGGATTGAAAGTTCCTTTTTTTCTAAAACAAAACTATTTCCTGGTGAACATTAGTGATGGGGGGGGAGTTGACTTTGAGTTAGTTTGGTGATTAAGGGTCTTTAATCTCACGTGAAACTGCTCAAAAAGCATGAAGTCTGACATGATATTCCAAGTGGAAAAAGAAAAATAATTGAAAATCCTAATGCTCCTTTCTGTCTCATATTTAAGCCAGAGAGTTGTTCCGCAAGAGGATATCTAGGCCTAACTACAGCACATGATTCAGGAAGAACCTGCCCCCCATTAAAGGATGCCTTCCAACAAGCAGCCTTTCGTTCCAAAAAAAATACTCTGACGTCAATGTCTTTGATATAACTTAGTATCAAGAAAAGGCATTTTGACAGGTGTGCATAATGCATTATCCAAGATTGTTTTCTTTCTGCCACACATTCAGCAGGCGTCTCCTGATACTGGCCATCTTTGAAAATGGACTGATTAGCTGGGTCCGGATAGAAACAAATGAACACAGAAAGAATATGGAGAAATAAAGTGTGGGAGGGACCAAGACCAGAAGAGATTATACAGGTGGAATGAGTCTTGATAATTAAAATGTCTTATTACTGACAATTATTGTGTATAAAATATCACCATTTCTTTAAGAAAACAAAAGATCTTTGTTATTTTCAAAACATTCTGCAGTGCTATGATGCTGAATTCCAAAGAGGACTATTTAGGAGAGAGAAGCAAGCAGACAATGTTAGATGATAATTAGTTTTACAAAACAGATTACTGAAGATATAGGTTTATAATATGCCTTCCTACTAAAATAAACCAATGTCCCAATTCCAATTTCACCTTATAACTTTAATCAGAAACCTATGATAGCAAAAGTGAAATAAAAAGCATTTGAACCAAGGAAACTCCACAAGTAAAACAACAGATTTAACTGTAAAAACTCCATATTAGAGTTTATTATTATTGGGTTTCTCTTAGTTTAGAATCCCACAGAGGCTGACCCTCAACAGGGATGTAGGTTCAATTAGTGCATCCATAAGGTATAGGAAGCACCTGTGATATTTGAAGAAGTGAAGAAAAGGAGTCATCCATAATGACTCATTTGAGTTAAATGAGCCAATTATCACCAAGGAGCTCAGAATCTATAAGATTCATACCCTTGGGTAATCCTTTTTGAGGTACATGGGAGTTTAAATTCTATTTGAACACTACTTCTGGTAGTGTTAATCCTCTGACACTCCCTACGCCTTCTGTGAGTGGGTACCAGCATCCTCCCTCAGCACTAGAACACTCCTAGATACAGTAACATGGTCACATTATTCAAGAGTTGAAAAAGACATCAGTGGGGATTAGCAGTTCCAAAGACTATTGTATAGGTCTGGGTATGGCAGATTAGTGTATGATTACTCCATGCCATAACCCATCAGAGACTGACTTTCTTGCAAAACATGTTACTTTATAGAAACACTTTGTGAGGGATTCTTAACTAACCATTAGCCAAGAGCCATTTTCATTTAAGACAGGATTTGTGATAGTCTCCATTGTCAATTGATGGGATTTAGATTTACCCAGGAGAAGGATTGGGGGATGGGAACTAGGGGAGCAGTTTGGGCAGGCTGGGTACAGAAGGCAGATTAGGGGTGGTATGGAGTGGGAGAGTAATGAAAGAGACATCTTGATTGGGGTGGGGGCATTTCAGAGTTAGGGAGAAACCTGCTGCAAGGGAAACTCCCAGGAACCCACAAAGATGACGCCAGTTAAGATTCCCAGCAATAGTGGAGAGGGCACCTGAACTGGTCATTTACTGTAATTAGATTGGTGACCACCCTAATTGTCATCGGAGAGCCTTTATCCAGTAACTGATGGAAGCAGATGCAGAGATCCACAGCTAAGAACTGGGATAAACTCAGGGAGCCCTCCTGAAGAAAGGTAGAAGGGATTGTAGGAGCCAGTGGGTTGGTCAAGACAGGGGAACCCACAGAGATAACTGACCTGAGCACATGTGAGCTCATGGACGCTGCCCAGCAGTTAGAGAGCCTGCATGGGACTGACCTAGGCCCTCCGCATGCATGTGACAGTTGTGTAGCTTGGTCTGTTTGTAAGGCTCCTAGCACTGAGATCAAGACTATCCCTGGTGCTTAGTTGACTTTTGGGAACCTGTTCTCCATGCTAGATTACCTTGCTCAGCCCTGATGCAGGGGGGAGGATCTTGGTACTATCTGAACTTGATGTGCCATACTTTGTTCAAGCATTCATAAAGGGAGCCTTGCCCTTTATGAATGGAGACAGAAGAGGAATGGATGGGGAAAGGGATAGATGGGAATGGTGGAGATGGATGAGAGGAGAGAAGAGAAACTGTGGTAAGCGTGTAAAATAAATTAAAAATATTAATTAAATAAAATTTAAAAGTAATAACAATTACCCTGGAGATAAACCTTTTAGCGTATCTGTGAAGATGTTTCCAAGGAGGTTTAACTTACATGGAAAGACTCACCCAACTGTGAGCAGTACCATAGTGTGGCCCGGGAGTCCAGGGAAGCATTGAAGCACCAACATTCCTTTCTCTCTGATTCCTGATTGTACACATTAAGTGAAATGAACAGCTGCCACCTCTCCAGTTTCCTAGAGCATAGATGTGTAGTCAACCATTTCTTGTTGCACAGTTGTAATGATCAGAATAGTTGTGTGAGGCAAAGGAGATACCTCACTTCGTAAAGTACTTATTGTGCAAGTATGAGGCGCTGTGTTTGGATCCCCAGTACCTACATAAAGTGTAGCAGTGCTCATCTGTAATCCTGAGCATCTAGAGACTGGCCAATCTCAAGAGCTCAATAGGCAGCCAGCCTAGTCAAATCAGTGAGCTCCAGGTTCGGTGAGGGACCATGCCTCAAATTAAAATGTGGTGCGCAGCTCGAGAAGTTATCCAGCCTTGACATCTGGCCTTGACACACATTTGTACTACATGTACCTGTGTACACATGCACGCGCGTGTGCACGCGCACACACACACACACATACACACACATCTAAAAGAAATAAAAGGTCTTAGAGCAAGCTTGATGACAGTTATCCTAGCCACTGGGAAAACTGGGGCTGGAGAATTTCAAGGTTAAGGCATACCTCAACAGTTTAGTAAGATGCTGTCCCAAAGTAAAAAGAAACAAAGGTTTTGAAAGAAAGAAAGAAAGAAAGAAAGAAAGAAAGAAAGAAAGAAAGAAAGAAAGAAAGAAAGAAAGAAAGAAAGAAAGACTGTACATGTACCCAGGAGGCATATGTACCTCAGGAGTAAAGTGTTTGGTATCTTGTGCAAATGTGTGGTATCTCTTCTCAATGCTGAAAAGAAGTGCCCAGTGAATTCATTTTTCAAAGGGTATAGGCTAGCAACACATCCTCTTTTGAAGTGGACTGATCCAAGGGTCATCCCACTGGTAAAGAAACAAGAAGCAGTCTGGCATCATGTGACATCTGAAAGGTATGAGCTGAATTTGCCTTTATCTCATTGTCCCTTCTACTTTGTTGTATTCTTTAACTTCTGATAATTTAGGGGACATTTTAACTGAATGAAAGACTTCTGAGAACATTGGAAAGTACACACTTTTGTTGTTTCCAAAAATACCTCCAATAATTTTTTAATTAAATATTTCAATTGCAAACGCATCTATAATAACAGCACATAGACACAGAGATGGTATCATTTATTTCATTTCTGCCATATGAAACTGATTCCAGAGCAGTGACTTCTCCGGAGAACAATAGATACAATACTGTGCTGAACCTTTCCATATGACTTTGTTGCCACTGTGTTAGAAACATCTTTCAGACTCCGCAAAACTTTTGAGAGGCATTCTTAACAAAAGCATGTGTAGTCATATTGCACCTATCTGTATGAAGAAAGGTGGGACCTTCTTTTCCCTATAGTTGACCTTTTGTTTCTCAAAAGTGCCCTCTGCTGGCTTGTATAGATGTATCCTTAGATGTAGTAGGTTCAGAAGCTAAGAATTTTAAGCAAACATCTTGCTTAAGAAATGTATGTCTGCATTGACTTTTCCCAGAGTCAAAAAAACCCAGGCATCTGTACTCAAACAAGAAATAGAATGTTACCAGCACTTGAGAAGCAAATCCAGTGCCACTTTCTTTATGTCTGTATACCTCTAGAGGAAAGGCAGTTAGGGCGGTACTTGACTTAGTACAGGCCAAATCCTTTATCCAAAATACTTAGGAAAAGAAGTATTGGAGAGTTGTAATTTTCTAATTGGGGAATACTTATGTACATGCATACATACATACATGCATACATACATACACATCACATACACGTACAATATAATATATAGTTACATAATATAATATATATAATATAGTTTATATAATATATAATCAGATATATTAGGGATGGGACACAAACCTAAATTCAAAGCTCATGATGTTTTACACACACTCATACATAGCCTGAAGATAGTGTTACACGATATTTAAATAGACCTGCAGTTTGACTGCAACCTATTGTATGAAGTCAGATGTGGAATTTTCTGTACTGACATTCAAATAAATTTCAGGTTTTGCATCATTTCATATTTTTTCATTTGTAATGTTTAGAGTTATTTTGACTATGTCTTAACTATTTATTAAAGAAAATGTCCAGTCTTGAAGATTTTGCCTCTTTCTCCATTCTCTTCCCTCAGAAGAGCACATTTTTATGGAGATGTGGAACAGAATGTCTCATGCTCTGGGAGCAGAGGGCTTCAGATCTGCCTGGTCCTGCACAGTAATAATGATGACCAACTCTAATCAGTACTAATATCTGGATCATACTGCTCAACAGAGCAGGATCCAGCAATTCTTAGTGGTCCGCCACCAACACATTGATTCTGTCAATCCTTCCAAGTAGATAATTATGACCCTGGCCTAGACTATTCTAAAATGCCACTTCTCACAAAGATTTTTCTGCAATATTTTAAACCATATCCCCAATTATTTCTTTCTTCTCTTTAGAGACATCTGACAACACTTGGGTCCTTTACATACCACGTAGCTGCTGAGTATTGTTGGGGAATCTCAGTGCCAAGAGTCTTTGTGCCCCTATTACTTGGACATGCTCTTCTCCCAGGTCCCATAGCTCTCATGTGTCAGTCTTTGACTGCTGCAGCAGCACCATTGCCCATGGATATGTTGGAAGTGACCAAATTCAGAGTTTAGAGATCTGCACATTCTATCGAGACTTTCAGGAAAGCAGACAATGGCACCAATGTTTCAGGCTACTCTCTACCCATCTTCATGAACTTAAGAAAAGCTACCACACTAGTAGAGTTAAGAACTGCATCATCTGATGTTTATTCTCCCATCAGCATCTGCCTCCTTCCCAATTGCTTAGGTACTTAAAGCTCCATTTTCTTCCATATTGTTTTCTATACCATTTCATCGGACTAAGCATACTTTGTTTCTTCTAAAGCATCTCCATCTTCCTCTTTCTTAGCAGTCTTAGTTGGGTGTGACCTCTTCTTCCCATGAAAGGTCTATAAACTGAACTATAGACAACATTTATTTGCTCAATAGAACCAAAAGAAGTTTTAGAGATTTCTTTCTCTCACGATGTAAAACAAGCTAACAGCAGCAAGGATATCAATTTTGCAAGACATGTTGTTCTCCTTGCATTTATTCCCCGACAGTTCTCATCTTTCCCTATCCAATCATATCCACCCTTACCTTACATGTGTACCCAAGGTGATGGCTGCTTCAGAAACAGGACACAAAAATGGCATGTTTTAATATATTATCATATCCACAAATAAATTAGTATAAATTACATAAAGAACAATTTTAACCAAAATTGCTGGCTCATGCCTATCATTCTAGCACTTGGGAGTGTGACTCAGGAATATTCTAC
Organism: Ondatra zibethicus; assembly: GCA_004026605.1. Classification (NCBI taxonomy): domain Eukaryota; kingdom Metazoa; phylum Chordata; class Mammalia; order Rodentia; family Cricetidae; genus Ondatra; species Ondatra zibethicus. The sequence goes on along the minus strand of PVIU01002382.1, from coordinate 82,160 downwards.
ATTCCAGATAATTCTTGGCTAGTAGCAAGTTCTAGGCCATCCTGGAATACATAGTAAGACCTTGACCCCAAAATAAAAGTCAGAAAATATCAGCATTTCCCATCAAATTCCTTCATTTGCAAGGAATTGTACACTCTAATTGAAGAATTCTGTTTTGTCAGATTCTGTACTATTGAGTTAAGAAACTTGAAGAAAATGACTTAGCACATTGGATCCTTTCTAGCTTAAAGATATTGTCACATCAATTATCTGATTTGGTCCCCACTAAATGAAATTATGAGCCGTTGTCCTCGTTGGAGAGGCTGACTTATTTGCCAAGATCATATCAAGGCACAGTGAAATCAATAAAAACAGCTTCCATTTTAAAAAGCACATCTTTTATGTAACTCTAGGGATAAAAGCTAAATTTGGTGTTTAGGTCAGACCCATTTTTGAAAGCTGTCTTTGTGAACCACTTTTGTCTAACATAAATCAAATATTCATTGGAAAGCTGAATAATAGAAAGCAATCTAAATTCAAATGACACCAAATAAGCTGCTAAGTGTCCTGTTTGAAAAATGAGCGCATGGATGTGGCGGACTTGCTGTTGCACAGATTAGTAACATTGAGTGATATTTGTATTTTATGGCAGGACTCGGGTGCCTTCCCACTAGAGACATAATAGACTTGGACTCTGGAGCAGTGGTTCCCAACCTGTGGGTTATGACCCATTTGGGGTTTAATGGCCATTTCACAGAGGTTGCCTAAGACCATTCAAAAACACAGATGTTTACATGAAGATTCAGAACAGTAGCAAAACTATAGTAATGAGGCAGCAGCTTACTATTATATTAAAGAACTGGTATCAAAGAGTCACAGCACCAGGAAGGTTGAGAACCACTGCTTTGGAGAAATAAAACTGGACTCCAACAGCTTGAAAGCATGCTAGTATATATGGTCAATTGTGAAATCAAACAGAAAAGGTGACCAATGAATTCTGAAAAATTTTTCTTCTGTGTGTAGACATTTCATCTTCAAGAATTATTGAAGTCTCATTCACAGAAATATTCTTGGAGGAGTGATCTTTGTCCAGTTTTGACAAGATGAAGAAGGAACCACAGTGTGGCAAGGAGCCACAGATCTGTAGAAGAACAAGTGCTACAGTGGTGTTAAAGGAAACCTCTTGCATCCTTGCTGAAGAATTGATTCTACCTTAGGATGGAAATGTGTCATTGTTCCCTTTAAGAGTTAATCCAGTTGGGCTGGTCAATTACCTGGCCAAAAAACCATCCCTCAAAAAGATGAGGTTCTTCAGTCCATGCTTAGGAGACAAGAGGCACAATTAGCCTTTAATGATGCACTTTTCCTCCCAGACCATCCCCAGTGCAGGAGCTTACAAAGCCACATACTGTAAGCCCTGGCCCCACCTCCACTTTCCTGAATTACTCAAAAAAAAGCATTGTTTCCTTTTCTTCTTCTTATCTCCTCTCTGAGCATGTTTTCCCGATAGTTTATACTTCACTCTTTTGTTGGCATACAAAAAAGTTCCACAAAGCCTGGAGTGGAGCATAACAAAGGTTTATTTATTTGGGGATAAACTGACAGAAACAGTAGCAATCTGCAGTCTTCTGCTTGTGCTGGGAACTGGAACTGAACCCAACAGCCAAGAGGCCCTTGCATGCTTTTTATCTGCATTTATAGAACACAAGACCATGCCCAAAGTGGGTCGGTATCTTAAAGGCTATTGGCTAAAGGAGTTCCCACAGAACCTCCCCCCTTTGTCTAAAGAAGAGAGTTCTAAGTCTAATGCAAAACAATATACAAAAAGAACAAATATCAAGTATCATCCTGGGAAAAGAAGAGGCAAAAATATACATAAAAATTAGAATTACAACCAGCATTAACAACATCAAACAAGAAACATATGCTAAGTATTTCATAGTCATCCTATCCTATGGAGTCTAAATCTTTTATTAAAAATGGACTCTCTAAGTCATGAAAGGAAAGTAACTATGACTATCTAGTCTTCAAGCCCATCGAAGACCTGACAAGGGAAATAATATTACTTGAGTAAACAGGAAGTGCAATAAAGCAACTTCCAAAAGGTGTAAGAAATGACAGAGAAAACTGGCCACCTGGGCAATCAGCCAAAGTCTCATTTACAACACTGGGGCAACCAACTTTGGCTAAGGCCTAGAGTATCTGACAGACCATTTTTAGAGGCAGGAATATTTTCAAAACTGTCTTACCCTGTCTTGGCAAGGTTTGGTAGTCTTTTTTCTTGTATCTTGCTTGTCCAGTCTGGACACTGTGGATTTTGTCAGTGGTTGAGGCAGGGGCAGTTCTTTGTCCAAACGCCAGCTTTGCCAAGAAGAAAACAAGCTCCAAATGGAGTGTCTTTGGTGCACAACATTCTCTTGGGAATAGATCGGTGCTGCCAGGAGCAATAGAGTCTCACATCAACAGAATCCTAAATTATTTAAATGTCATATTCTTCAGCTCTTTGAAGTGGTAGGAGATTACCTATCTATGTGGAATACAATTTCTATGCATCTAAAGAACCTGATTAGTCTAACTTTAAGTATGACAAACATGGATGACTATTATTGACTTTTAATTTTAATACCTATATAGCTTAAAGACTAAGGCTTCACATTTAAAGATTAAGCAATCTTTAAACAAATGTGCAGCAAATGAGGACAATGACCTCAAAATGTAAACAATATATAAGCATCTTGATCAGAGGTAGAAATGTATAGTGCAATATTATAAATACATCCTAAATTTGCATCACTATAAAAAATATCTTAAGCAGAGGTCGAAACATGGATGCATACAATATGAGAAAATAACTTTGCATAGGTGCACAAATATAAACAGAAATAGCATATTCAATATAACAAATATAATTTGAATTTGTATCAATATACAAGAATCTATACCAATGCAAATTGTCTATAAATAATAGTTCACAAGTAATCTCACTATTACTCATTATTATTAGTATGAGTAAGCTCACAGTAATCTATCTATTATCCCATCCCATCCAGTCCCTTTTTTTTCAAAAAGGATACCTGAGCCTACTTCATTTCCACCCCCAAACCTATACCACTTATAACGACTAATAGTTGTCCCTAATCTTGAGGACAAACTTTGTCGGGAGAGGGGATGTCATTTTATAGAATTACTTCCAGCTGCCATGGGGGTAATGTTCTTTCTATGGGATCCTATAAAACTAAAATGATGGTTAAGTTTCAAGATTACTCTCTGGTAAAATTGCAGATAGTCTCTGAGTAGTTGGTAGGGTTTTTCTGAAGTTCTTATTTGAAGTTCTGGTCAGAACGTTGTAAGAAGGTGCAGCATTTCAGCTAGCCAAGTTGTAATCATCTTGAGCAGTTTGTAACTCAAAACCGATCTTAAAGTGGTGCTGTCAGCATAATGACATCATCTCAAACAGGTGGAATCATGGTTTTGGGGCCCCATCTTCTTCCTGGAAACTTCAAAGATCACTGCAGGAAAATTTATTGCTCATTGTGGAAAATTTAAACTCTAATCATATAGACATACATTCAATGAAATATATCATAGAGACAAAAAGAGGTATAGGGAGAAGTAAAAAGCAGAATTTTGATAATAGTAGTTTCTAAACTTTATCTTTCTTCTGTACCATACCAGGTTTCTCCTGATATGAGACAGAAACTCTGAGTTTTTCTTTTAACAACATGCTTGGATTTAAAGAAGGAAAGCCACTGTGCAACTCCAAATCCAGCTTTGATTTTTAATAAATGATGACTACTATTATATGTATGTCAATAAGATCTTATCCTGCAGAGGATAATGGTATCAAAAGTCAGATTTCTCTTTGCTTGGTGATTCTTTCTCTATATCTATCTTTTTTCTTTAAGCATCTAGAGGTACAAGATCTCTTGACCTTTCAAGGATGAGTATTTTCCTGCAAAGACAAGAACCCTGCCCCAACCCTTACGAGGTTTCCTTACAATGTGTGGATTGTCATCTCTGGGGATGAGCTGCCATTTCTCTTTATCAAGAGGTTTCTCCTTTTTAAACCGAATCTTTATTAACTTTGATGTTATCCATAGCTTTTCTTCTTCTATGAAAACAAAAGCAAAACTCCTTCCCCAATGCAGTACATCTCCTGATATCCATTCCAAGGTCAACACATCCTTGAATACACCAACTGGTTTAATTCAGAAGTTTATTTCTATTATCCAATGTCTCTCTGCTGCCATTGTTCCTTTATCATTAGCATTTTTAAAAATTCAAGGTTAATAAAGCATTATGCAATCTATTTCTGGGGTATTTTTCATCCCTTTCTGTTTGTTTAACATATCCTTTATAGTTTGATTTGATCTTTCTATGACTGCCTGACCTGTAGGATTGTGTGGCATACCTGTAATATGCTTTATATTATAATAAGCAAAAAAGTATTTCATTTTCTTTGAGACATATGCTGGACCATTGTCTGTCTTATTTGTATAGGTATAATCATGATGGCCATAATTTGTAGTAAATGTTTGATTACCAAATCAGCCTCTTCTGAGCTCAAAGCAGTTGCCCATTGAAAACCTGAATAGGTATCAATGGTGTGGTGTACATATTTTAATTTTCAAAATTCTACAAAGTGGAACACACCCATCTGCCAGATTTCATCCCTTTAAGTACTTTTTTGGGTTACTTCCTACAGGTGGTGGTATTTGGTTATATAAAAAACAAGTAGGACATCTCCTTATAATTTCCTTAGTTTGTTGCCATGTAATAGAAAAGTTTTTTTAATCCTTTGCTATTGACATGATGTTTTCTATAAAATTCTGAGGCCCTTCAGCACATTGCCAATCAATAATTGATCAATTTCTGCATTACCTTGTGCTAGAGAACCTGTCAGACCTGTATGGATCAGATGTGTGTTATATATATAAGACAAAGCCTATTCCTGATTATATTTTGAACCTGAATAAATAATAAAATCAATTCTGTATCATCTGGTATAAATTCAGCAGTTTAAATATGCAAAAACAACTCTTTATACATATTGCAAATCAGTAAGTATATTGAGAGATTCTTTAAAATCCCTTAGTACCATGAGAATAGCATATAATTCTGACTTTTGGACAGAATCATAAGGGCTTTGTTCCACTTTACTTAAACCTTCTGATTTGTAACCTTCCTTTCCTGATTCATTTGCATCATTATAGACTGTAGTGGCTCTAACATCCCACATCATTCTTTCTCTATAGTTTCGCTCCATAGTTTCTCTTCTCCCATGTCTTCTTGTCTGCCATATGGATGACCTCCAGGCCTCAAACAGTGTACTTGTTCTTCTCCACTCAATCTCCTACATGTGAATCTACAATAAACTCTCTAGAATTCACTCTCTGTGGTCTGTGGATTTCATTTTTCAAATTCACAAGAGCCCAAAGTCACTGACTTGGGCAGCTTCAGTGGCCACCGGGATTTTCAGGACCCTAGCTCCCAAACAAAGGTTCTATCATTCTCAAACATATTCCTTTATGGTAGGGAGGGGTGGGTGAAACATTGGGATTGAGAACACTAATGGTAAAGGAGATAGGCCAGAGGTCTGTCTTTGGGACTTACCTTTCTTTGGGAATTGGGCATTATAAAATAAAACAATGTAAAATGACAGTTATGACTAGTGATAAAGTTTGTATTATAAACACTCCTGGTGTTCATTTTCCTATAAGTAAAGATATTTGTGAAGGGGGAATTAGACCCCTTCATGCCTTAGCTGCTTTGAGTGGAAGGGCTATCAGTGTAACAGCCAATCAAAGGCAAATACCTTTATGCCAGCTCCAGTCATCTTGAACCCTGCCTCCCTGCCCCCACCCCCAGACACTTTTCAATAGCCATGTACAAGGCTACAGTTGATTTCCCTGGCTCTAGAAGATACAGCTTTAGCCAAGATTGTTTGTACCAGACTTTTACTAGTCAAAAGCCTCTGCAAACCTTTCCATCTTGGTCAAAAGGTGTGTACTTCTCCTGATCGAGGGCCTAAAAAGACTCATAGCAAGGTCATGATGGGTTGAAACACAAGCCTTGAGGACTGATTTATGCTGAGAAGCAAGGCTGTGATCGGTCCAAACAGTGGCTACGATTGATCAAAAATGGACTGCTATGGTTGGTTCAATCAAATATCTGTTATTGTTCTCAATACCTCAAAGTATAAGCAGGCTTAGGCCTTCTGTGAAGCCAGCTGGGAGATGCTTTCCTATTCTACCTTTCCTGATGTTAAAAGATCAGATCCAATAGTGTTCTGCCCATGGTCTAACTTTCTTGTTTCCAAGTGTGCAGACTTGAGCCGTGACATACGCAGCAGAGCAGCAGAGAGCACAGGCAGCAAGGAAGAGGACAGTACACTGGTGGGCACAGGCTGTTATTGAAACGGTTTCCACCCGGTCTCAGGCAGCCTCCTGGTACTGGCGGCTTAACACAGGGGACTCTAAGCAGACCAATGATGCGTTTCTTAGCTCAGACTTTGAAGTCTTAGTATCTATGTGTTACAGCCTTGGAGTCAGTCCCACAGGTAGTGTGCTGTTTCTGATACCAGGTGCAGGGCTTCCCAACAGCTCCATTTGTGACTAGCACCTGGATCCTGAGCTCTGGGCAGCCTTCCCAGAGAAAAGCCTTGGCAGGGCTACTTGACTACCGGAAAAGCTGTGAGACCTTGACAACAGTGGGAGAAAAAGCCTGCAATGCGTTGATCCTGGCCATGGTGCCTAGGTCTGAATTTCCTTTCATCTAGATACAGGAATGTACCCTGAGGCAAGCATTCTGGGAGGCAACTCCTGACGACTGAACAGTTTAAGAGCAGCCAAGGCAAAAAGAATAAGCGAAATAGATGCAGAGACAGAGGAGCAGAGAGTTGATAAAACGGGAGAGAATTAGAGAAGGATGCCAGTGTTAGGGATATTTCCTAACACGAGCTCTCTGCCAATGCAAAATTCCCAATCAAGCCAAATCAAAACAAGCCAAATTAAGAAATAATTTGGGGAAACCGGGAAGCCACACAAACGCGAACACAGGAGGAAGGAAAAGGGACCACGTGTTCCTCTTTTGGGAGATCACTTAAATATTCTTGGGAGTGGTCCTGACCCCACCCCCAGGGAGGGGTCAGGGGTCAGGACCTGGCCTGCTGGGATTTGGAGTCCAGACCAGGCCTGCAGCCTGGGATACATGCGAGGGGCTGGGGCCTATGCTCCCAACTTGACAGCCAGCAGGCTGAGATAGCCATAGGTGTTCCAGAGAACCATCAAGCCTTCAGGGTGAGGGTCCCAGACCTAGGTTGCATGCCTTAACACTGGTAGCTGCCCAGGACCAACGATCCCTGTACCTGAAGCTTGCAAGGGTACTGTCCTCTAAGAGGGTGCCAATTGCTGTTGCCCCTGGCAACTGTCAATGTTGAGGGAAATGAGAACTATTAAAGCACAGTGTCATTTAAAGAGCTTCTTGTCTCCCATGATTTCTGTCTGAGTAGAGCAAAACAACCCCGATGATTGGCGACTCATTAAGGGACATTCCTGAATTCCTCTTGATTCTCAGAAATACCTTTCTACTTCCAGAGGGCTCAGATTATATTACTGAACAGTAAAGGAGACGTTGCCTCTAATGATAGAAAAAAATATATTATGTTTACTAACTCTTTTTTTAGGTTATCTAGGCTGAGCTTGAACTCATGATGTTATAAAACCTATACCATTCTATTAGTCAAAATTAAAGTCATAGTTCTTGCAATTAAATATTATCTTTCTTGTATACTTAATATACAACTAAATAATCTTCCCAAAATATGAAATGAAAGTTAATTTTACTTATTTACATGTTGTGTTCCTAGGCCAAATTTCTACTCACCCATCATCCACATGAAGAATTTTTGATGAAAAGCTTGTTCATGCCAGGCCACAAGATGTCAGCCTAAGCTTAGTCAGCGCTAAGATTTCTGGGCACTGAAACAGGTTTTATTTTGTCTCATTTTGTTTAGTTTAGTTTTTTTATTTGTTTTATTCTATTTTATTTTATTTATTTTTTTGAATAAGAAGAATTCTAATGACCTTAAGACCATTCATATGTAGAACCTGAAAAAACTGCATTCTGGGAGCTTTTCAGGGCTGATAATCACAAGATAAGACAAACTAGCATGTGCCCTGCCACCACAAGAAACTCTGCATTCTAAACATAGTTTGCAAGCACCTCCCCCATTGTCTTTGTACTTGGACTGCCTTTTCCACTCTTCTTTGATTAGTCTCCAGACAGATGAGCAAGCTCTGTATTTTAGAGCCGTGTGTCTGGAAATGAACTGATTTCCTTTTAGCGGACATCCCGTCTTCATAAGCAGTTCTCTCAGATACCTCCATTGGTTGCTGCTGTATATGAGAAAGCACGGCTGTGACGAGTGCTTACTTTTCCAACGTCATATCCATATTCCTATAAACATCCCATGTCTCCCAGTTCCTCTTTCATAACCTGGGAAAAGGTTAGAACATAGAGATGGTGTGTGTTTCCTCTTAACAAGGTAGGCCCGACCACATGGAGTTTGCAGATCTGTTTAACAGATGGGAATTCAACTTTGGCCAAACTGTTTAATGTCTTTTAAGTTCTACATTGTCAGCTAGTAAAAAGAATGTAACTTGTGAGCTATGTGTAGTATAAAGTGAAAACGTGTTCAGGAACTTTATTCTAATTATCACAAGACAATGAAGCAGTGCTAGCCTTGCTTTATAAAGGAGAAAACGCTGAACTCAGAAAGACTCCAGTAACTTTCTAAAAGAACTTGCTGGTGCTCAGTAAGTAAAACAGAAACAGAAGCATATTTGATTCCAGAGCCCTGTCCTTACCCTGCTCCAATTCATAATTTTAAATAATCTCTGTGCAAATAATGATCACCCTTGAAGACAGGATTCTACTCAGTCAGGAATACTGAGGACTAAGCACAGCGCCCTGAACACAAGTCTGATGGAGAAAAATGACACTTCAACCCCTAGTTCATCATCGTCCTTTTTGAACATTGAAAATGCTTCCACTGAAAATAAATCTGACTTAAATGAAAATTCAACAATCTGTACAAGTCCCAATGAAAAAGGAAGAAACACTAAGGCAACATGACTTCTCTACAAATTACCATCCCATAATAATGGACCTAATGAGAATGAATAAAATTTAAAAAATGTTCAAAGGAGAGGGAAGACATGAATAAACTCATGAATTTGAAGAAAACAGAAATAGCTCAGGGAAATAAGGAAGTCTATATAGGCTATGAAAACAGAATTCAATAAAAAAGATAGAAGCTGAAGAAAATAACAAACTGGAGTACTGTAAAAGAAAATTTCAGTGTCAAATTAAAAGCTCAGTGGAAACTTTCACTAAAATACTGAGGCACAGAAGGACAGAATATTAGTGCTTAAAGGCATGGTAGAGGAATTGAACTTGAAAGAGCTTTAGAGTACTATAAAAACAAAAAAAAAATTATGTGAATCATGAAGATGGAAGAATTTAATGCCAGAAGAATTGAAAACATTTTAAATAAGATCCCAGAAAAATTTCCAAACCCAAAGAGAGAAATGCCCTAAATATGAGACATTTAGAGTACCAACTATGCAAGATAAGAAAAGAAATTCATCATGTTATATTATTGTTGCAGGGGGAGGCCATTTGTTTGTCCTGGCCACCCAGCTAGCTTAGCCCCAAAATAACCACACAGAAACTCTATTGATTAAATCACTGCTTGGCCCATTAGTTCTAGTTTCTTATTGGCTAATTCTTACATCTTAATTTAACCCATTTCTATTATTCTGTATATCACCACGTGGCAATGGCTTACCGGGTAAAATTCAGCACATCTACCTCTGGCCTCAGATCTATGGCGTCTCTCTGACTCTTTCCTTCTCCCAGCATTCAGTTCTGTCTTTCTGCCTACCTAAGTTCTGCCCTATCAACAGGCCAAGGCAGTTTTTTTATTCGTTAACCAATTAAAGCAACACATAAACAGAAGGACCTCTTACACCATTTCCCCTTTTCTGTTTAAACAAAAAAGAAGGCTTTAACATAGTAAAATTCTAGCAAGAATTACAGTTACAATATTTATATCTATTTTATCTTTTAACATAACAGAGGAAAACTATAACTATAAATTCTTCAACTCTATCAAAGACTCCAGAAGGATATAATATTACCTAAGTAAACAGGAAGTATAAATGACTTCCAAAATGCTAGTATTGACAGAGACATCTCACTGCCTGGATGTTTTTCTGTACCATTGGGGCATCCATCTTTGGCCTTCAGGCCCATAGTATCCAGCAGATTTTTTCATGAAGCAGGAAATTTCAAAGACAGTTCAGTTGCTTTCTTCTGTATCCTGCAGAATGTCTCACAGACTCTTTCATGAAGCAGGAATTCTGTTGTCTGAGGTTTCTGTCCCACCGGTCCTGCAGCTGTTAAGTCCCAAAGAAATCATACAGAGATCTGGATTAGTTATAAACTGATTGGCTCATTAGCTCAGGCTTCTTATTTACTCTTATAATTTATATTAGCTTATTATTCTTGTCTATGTTAGCCATGTGGCTCGGTACCTTATTCAGTGAGGCAGTCACATCTTGCTTCTTCTTTGGCTGGGTCACAACTGCAGACTAGGACTTCCTTCTTCCCAGAATTCTCATTGCCTCACCTCTACTTCCTGTCTGGTTGTCCATCAAAATAACAACTGAGTTCTCATTAGAAACTTATAAGTCAAAAGAGCTTGAAATTATTAATTTCAAGTTCTGAAAGATAGTAGTTACTAACCAGCACTATTACACTCAGCAAAATAATCTTTTATAATTAAAGAAAGAAACCATATCTGCAGTGAAAAGAGCAGACTAAAAGAATTCATAACTACTAAGCCAGCTCTAAAGAAAACACTTGCAAAGATCCTTAAGACAGATAAATGAATGAAGCTATAGGAAATAGCCTACACAGAAAAAGATGAGGAATGTAAAAACATCAAACATTACACAATCAGCAAAATGACAATAATTAATATATACTTAAATAATTTCTTTGAATATTAATGCTCCTAATTCCCAAAACCGAAGACACTGACTATCAGATTGGATTAAGATATAAAAATCCATATTTTCTGTCTCCAAGGAACACATATCACCATCAATAACAGATTCTACATAAAGGTGAAAGATGGAACATATCCATTCTAAGAAATAAAAGTAGGAGAAAAGCAGATGTCATTGTTAAAATATCTGAAAAAAATAGACTTCCTGCCAAAACTAGTTAGAGGATATCAATGTGGTATACCCCTCTGTATGCTGTGTATGTGAATATGTTTTATTACCACTGGTTAATAGAGAAGCTGATTTGGTCAGTAGCCAGACAGAATAGAGACAGGCAGGAAATCAAGGCAATGATAAAGGGAAAAAGAAGACTGAGTCTGGTAGATATCAGCAACTACCAGAGAAGGAATAGATGAGGTAACAAGCCATGAGCCTTGTGATAAAATATAGAAAAATAGGTTAATTTAAAAGTAAGAGCTAGTTAATAATAAGTATGAGCCATAGGGAAAACTTTCATAATTAGTATAAGCCTCTGAGTGTTTGCTTGGGACCTGTCAGGTTGGGGAGAAACCTCTGTTTACAGGAGATGGAACTGGTTTCTATATGCTGATCAAGAAAACAATAAAAGATATTACAATTATACACATACATTCACTGAAATGTATACATCCAGTTTCAAAAGGACAAGTATCCTAGATGTAAACATTAGCCACAGCACAATAATAAGTAGGCAAACTCAAAATTATACTCTCACCATAAACGAGCCCTCCTGATAAGAAACTAAACAGAGAATAATCTGGATTAAATTACATCAAAGACATCTACAGAACATTTGATCTAAACATGACAGAATATGCATTTTTTTCTCAGTAGCCCATAAAGTTTTCTCTAAAATAGATCATCTAATGGGACACAAAGTAATTTTAACAAACATAGAAACATGGAAATAATTGTGTGTATTGTATTTGACCACAATGGAATAAAGCTAAAACTAACAGCAAGAGAAACTGTCAAACATACATACACACAACACAGGAGATTAACAAACATTCCAATTCCAAGCAGTTCAGAAGCAGAAGATTGCATGATCACCACGGTTTCTTTTATAGGACCATTAAAGCTCCTGCTATATGCTAAATCATTGACTCCCCTTCCTATGTAGAGAATATTGGGCTTAGGTGCCCTCTTCTGTCCGCTTACCTTGCTCCCTTCACTTCGTCGTCTGATTCTTCCCTTGTTCTCCAAGTTTTGTGCTCATTACAGAAGGGCTATTTAGCAGTGATCCAGCATGTGTTCTTCCTCACATGGTGCCTACTGTAAGGAAGAGCAAACCAACACTTCCATCTCATGGGTTTTTGTTTGTTTGTTCATTTTGTTTTTATACTTTTCTTGGAAAATAACAGGACAATGTGGAGGACAGTATCGTGGTGTCCTTTTCTCATTGTAATTCCTCCATTATGTGGGTAATCAGCTCAAACAAAATTGTCTTATCATAAATAGGAACAGCCACAGCCTGCTTACAATCCATCTCATATGTGCTGACTGAAACATTTTCTCTACAAGCCACTTTGGGGGACATCCATATAACCACATGACTGATCCCATTAAGCAAGGTGTCATACCACACTAAATTCTCTTCAAGGGAATGTCCATTCTCAGACAGCTCAGAACTGGTTGCATGTCTTCCAACTATTGTAAGGATCATGCAGCTGGAAGGAAGCACATCATATGGGTGGTGCAGGAGAATTGTCTGTATTCTGTCAATCATGGTTTAAATAAATGCTGATTGGCCATTAGCCAGGATGTATAGGTGGGACAACCAGAAGTAGAGGTAGAACAAGGAGAATTCTGGGAAGCAGGAAGCTCTCTCAGCACTCCTGCCTGGATCACCAAAGAAGCAGGATGTGACCTGCCCTGCTGAGAAAGGTACTGAGCCTTGTGGCTAACATAGACAGGGATAATGGGTTAATATAAGCTACAAAAGCTGATGGGAGGCCTGAGCTAATGGGCCAATCAGTTTATAATCTTCTGGAGACCTCTGCGTGAATTTCTTTGGGACTTGCTGGCTGTGGGACCTGGTGGGAGGCCGGAAACCCCAACTAGCAGGCCCTTCATACTACATATGGGAAATCTTGAATGTGTGTGCCCCTGAGAATTGCACCTCCAGGCAGGCCAGCCTCTGTTATATGTCTTAACTCCTCTCTATGCTTTCTTTCTACTTCCTTATTTCTTTCACTAAATTGAAAGTATATTCTTCTTTCATCCAATACACCCTGACCACAATTTCCCCATCCCTCCCAGCATACCCCAACCTCCCCTCTCTACCAGATCTATTCCCTTCCCCTTTCCTCCTCAGAAAACAAATGGCCTCCAAGAGACAACAGCCAGATGGTTCAAAACAAGACACAAGAAGACAAGGCAAAAGCCCTCATATTGAGGCTGGAAAAGGCAACCCAAGAAGCAGAAAAGAGTTCCAAGAGCAGGCAAAAGAGTTAGAGATACACCTGCTCCCACTATTAGGAGTCCTGCAATTAATCTAACAGCTGTAACATATATGCAAAGAACCTGGGTCTGCACAAGATTCTCAGAGAAACACTTTAAATTACATTTATTTATCTGCTCTGTGTGTGACTGTTTGTGAGACTCTGAGTGGATGTGTGTATGTGTGTGCACACGTGCATGCATAAATGCATGCATGTGACTGCACAGGTGCCACAACTGCATATAGAGGTTCAGAAAAATCTTGCTGGGGTCAGTTCTGTATTTCTATCGTGTGGACTCTGAGGATCAAACTCGGGTTGTCAGGGTTGGTAGCCAAAACCTTCATCCACTGAGCCTGTAGGACCATTACACAAAGATCCTGCATTATTCACAACCATTCATCATTTCTCTCCACCTTCTCTTTCACCATTCTTCCATGCTCCTTCAAATATAACTTAGAGCACTAGAGTTAATCTTTCTCATATCTATACCATGTCTCGTCCTATAAATACAGTACATGCTCCGGCTTTATCCAGACTTTTTTGTTTACTTTTTGTTTAATGTTTGGGTTTTGTAGTTGTTTTCTACTGCAGACAATGCTGTGAAAACATGATACACAATCCTTGGGATTTGGTGCTGCTAGTGACATAGGATAGATTTTCAAAATCAAGATCACTGGGACAAAGGACACATGTATTTTTATTTTACCAAGTGTTATATCACTTCCATATAGCTAATACAATCCTAAATGAGTCTAGTCTATCATCCACTGTTGTCAGACTCCTGAAATTCTCAGACAAGCCTCAAGCCCAGGCTCAGTGAGTGTGAATTACTACATTGAAGACCTTAGGGGCTTTTCATTTTGGCTGTCAAGATAACCTAATAGCAAACCAGACAGAAAATATTCTCATTCTATATTTGCTTTCAAAATACTTCATCTTCTAGACATGTTTATCTCCTTTATTAGAAAAAAATAGTTTTACTTGAAACTTCCTTTTTATTATTGAAAAGCTATGCTTGCTTGCTATAATCTCAGTTTCTGTTTGGGTTTCTTTTTATGTTAATAGATGTTCTTCTTTGACAATTTTATACTTGTATAATACATTCTAGTTACTCCCTCCAAGAATTTTATTTCCCTCCCTGTCCTGCTAGTCCTCTTCCTTCCTTAAAAATCTCTGAAGCATACATTGGTTTGGTTTTGTCTAGTGTTTCATAGCATTTAACTAGGACTACTTGTGTTATCCTGGGTTTAGAGCTAACTGTCAAAACTTTGTGGGTACTATGCCTCCCCATTAGCTGTCAATCAGTCAGCACCAAGTGGAAGGCCCCATGAGCCCCTTCCTACCCATAGCTGACTGTTTACAAGGCCTGATTTGTGTGGGATCAGTGACAGTAGTCACAGGTACTCTTGAGGTTATGATTGCAGTGGCTGTGCTGTGCCTAGAAAATGGGAATTTTGAAGTCTTTCTCCCTCATTTTCAGCTCTTATGTTATTGTATTACTCTTTTCTGAAATGTTCTCAGAGCCTTTAAAGGAGTGGAATATAAAGTTCCTTTTTTTACAGCTGAGTCCTTGGCAGTCCTTTATTCTTGGCAACCTGTGAAGGCATGGGTCTTTGCATCAACTTGCATCCACTACAAAGAAAGATATTTCTAAACAACACTGAGAGTAGATGTTGCAATTGGTGTGTGGTAGTTTGAGTGGGTAGGAGTACAACCATCTATATGTAGAAGGTGGTTTGATGCTACATCAATTCAAATAAGCAGCAGCATTAGGTTTACCCCAAGGGCCTCAGAATTTTTGTAATGTGTTTTTTGTGTTTATAATACCATATATAAATTCTCTTTTGTAGAATAGGCCTCAAATTAAAACGGGCAGCAGTTAGTCACTCCTATAATAGAAGTACCATTATCACACACTCCTTCAGCCAATAGCCTTTAAGATACCAGCCCACTTGGACATGGTCTCTTTTGCTTTAAAAAACAGCGGTAGCCGTGTACTCACTCTCTTGCTTCCAGCTCCTGCTTCTGGCTGCTAGACTCTGCTCCTGGTCACGCTGAGGGCTGTTGTCTAAACAGTGATCTGTAAGTTTGTCCCCCTTAAATAAATAACCCTTTTATTAATCATAATTCCAAACTGGTGTGGGACTGTTTTGTGACTTACACCTTCATCTGGGGCCCAACATTTGGTTTTAGAACCCCCGGCTTGGTTGCCCACTGCCAGCTCAGAGTTTGCCAGGCTTGGCACAAGCCCTCCCTCAGCTGGCCACAGCCTGTGTGTGGAGCCAGCAGTTCAATATAGAATCTCGTGCAGTGGCTTTTCTTGCTACAGATCAGCTGCAATTCTTTACCTTTCTCTTTACACGCCTCGGATTGGCTTCAAGTCCCCATGCATCCTACTGTTTGCCTCCCTCTGGGCAAAAATCTGGGTGAGATGCAGGCTTCCCTGGTCAGAGCCAGCTGTTCTATGGCTTTCTAATGATTTGTTTGTGTTTGCCTATTCCATGTTCTAAAGACATCTGCAGAGCACACAGTCCATGATTTACTTTCAGCATTTCTCTCTAAAATAAGATTTTAGATAGGCCACATGAACTCATGTGCACCGCTACATCCCGCTGGGTCCAGGTATGGGTTACACTTACACTTACACACACACACACACACACACACACACACACACACACACACACACACACTAATATATTCAGCTGGTTTTGGAGTTGGACAATGGCTCTGTACTTCTCTAAATCCAAGCTTGTTGTTAAAAGGAACATTCGAAGTTTCTGTCTCATATAGGGAGTTATCTAGGACAGAAGAAAGACTTTAGGAAAAATTTTACTTTCTCCATGCTTATTTTGTCTATATCATATTCTTCATTAAATGTATGCTTATATAAATGATGTTTAAGTTTTTCATGATGAACATAGATTTTCCTAAAGATCTTTTTCCTTCAGTAATCTTTTAAGTTTCCAGGAAGAAGATGGGGCCCCACAGCAACAACTTCACCTGGTTGAGATGACATCATGATGCAGACAGCACTATTATAAGACCGCTTTTTTGGGTACCAGCTGCTAAAATGGTACACCTTCTCATATTCAGGTCAGAACTCCAAATGAGAACTTTGAAAAACAAAACAAAACAAAGCAAAAAAAGAAAACCTATTGACTGCTCAGAAATTGTTTACATCTATACTAGACAGTAATTTTGGAACTTAACCACCACTTAATTTTTGCAGGATTCCATTAAGAGAACATCACCCCCATGGCAGCGGGAAGCAATTCTAAAAGACGATGCCCCTATCCCAAAAAAGTTTGTTCATAGGGTTGGGAACACTGTTTAGGGGTTGTTGATTATTACTTGTACTAGATAGAGGGTTGGGGTGAAAACTCTGTTTAAAAAAAAATGGGGGGTAAATAGTAGTAGTGGGTAATAGAGTGAATACTTGTGAGCTATTATTTATGGATAATTTACATTGGTATAGTTTTGGTATACTGATACAAGTTCAAATTATATCTGTTACTTTTGTTTATATTTGTACACCTATGCAAAGTTATTTTGTCAGATTGTATATATGCATGTTTCTACCTTGGTTTAGGACATTTTGTATATTGATACAACTTTTAGGATATATTTTCATATTGCATTATATACTACTCCTACCTCCGATCAAAATACTTATAGATTGTTTACATTTTGAGGTCACTGTCTTCATTTGTTGCATATTTATTTACAGATTATTTAATATTCTGACATGAAGGTTTAGTCTTTAAGTTATACAGCTATTAATTATTATAGATCAAGAGTTGTTCATGTTGTTGTCAGATCAATTAGGTTCTTTAGATATATAGAGATTGTATTCTGTCTAGATAGGGAATCTTCAACCACTTCAAGGATCTGTAGAACATAACATTTAAGTAACTTAGGGTTTTATTGACATGAGACATAATTGCTTCTGACAGCACCAATCTATTCCTGAGAGAATGTTGAGCACTGAAGATACTCCACTTGGAGCTTGTTTTCTTGTTGGCAAAACTGGCCTTTGGGCAAGGAACTGACAATGCCTCAACCACTGACAAGTTACAAAGTATCCAGAAATGGATAAGCAGGACTATCAAATCTTGCCAAGATGGGGTAAGAAGGTTTTGAAAATTTTCCTGCCTCTGAAAATGGTCTGTCAGTTATGCTAGGCCTTAGCCAAAGTTGGTTGCTTCAATGTTGCAAAATGAGACTTTGGGTGATTGCTCAGGTAGCTAATTGTCTCTGTCATATTATATTGCTCGCTTTGGAAGCTACTTGATTGTACTTCCTGCCTGCTCAAGTAATATTATCTCCCTTCTCAGGCTTTTGATGGGGTTGAAGATTAGATAGTCATAGTTACTGTACTTTTATGATCTAGCCAAGCCATTTCCTATATAAGACAGACTCCATAGGATGGAATGTTTATTAAAACATTTACCACATGTTCCTTGCTTAATATTGTTTATGCTGGTTGTAATTCTAATCTTATACTTGATATCTGTTCCCAGTGTATATTGTTTTATATCGGGTTTGGAACTCTCTTATTTAAACAAAAGGGGGAGGTGCTGTGGGAGCTCCTTCCGCTCCTTCAGCCAATAGCCTTTAAGATACTAGCCCACTTGGGTGTGATCTCTTTTGCTTTAAAAAGCAGTAGTAGCTGTGCCCTCACTCTCTTGATTCTGGCTCCTGCTTCTGGCTGCTAGGCTCCATTCCTGGTCACACCAAGGGCTGTTGTCTAGGACAGTGATCTGTAAACTTTTTCTCCTTAAATAAATAACTCTTTCATTAATCATAATTCCCAACTGGTATGGAATTGTTTTGTGACTTATGCCTTCAATCTTGCCTTGAAGGTTTGTATGTAGTTTATAGAATCCTCAGATAGGTATGACCATTGATACCTTTACTCCCAACCTCCTGAAGCCTTCATAACACATTCAAGTAACTATGAGGAAAGAACTTTCTAGCTCATTTCCAGGTAGATTTCTCTAGATATGTCATCTAAGGAATATGGTGTCTTCAGTCCTGGAACAGTGGCTTAGTTAGGATTTCTATTGCTGTGAAGAGACATGATGACCAGAACAACTCTTATAAAGGAAAACATTTAATTGAGGTGGCTTGCTTA
This sequence comes from Ondatra zibethicus, assembly GCA_004026605.1. Taxonomy (NCBI): domain Eukaryota; kingdom Metazoa; phylum Chordata; class Mammalia; order Rodentia; family Cricetidae; genus Ondatra; species Ondatra zibethicus. The sequence continues at coordinate 63,489 of PVIU01002382.1, read as the reverse complement.
CAGTTCAGAGGTTCAGTCCATTATCATCACGGTGAGACACGGTGGTATACAGGCAGACATGGTGCTGTAGGGAAACAGCTAAGGGTCCCATATCTTGCAGAATGTGGTCTGTGACACTGGGAGTAGCTAGAGCATAGGAAACCTCAAAACCTGCCCTCACAGTGACACACTTCCTCCCACAAGGTCATACCTACTCAAACCAAGCCACACCTCATAATTTGTTACTCCCTATGAGTTTATGAGGGCCAACTAGATTCAAACTACCACATACCACTCCCTGACTCCCATAGGCTTGTAATGATATCATAGTGCACAATTAATTTAGTTCAACTTGAAAAGTACCCATAGTCTATCACAGTCTCAACAATATTTAAAAGTTCAAAGTTCTAAGTCTCTTCTGAGAGTCATTCAATATCTTAATTATAATCCCCTATAAAAATCAAAATAAAAAACTTCACATACTTCCAATGTGTAATGGCACAGATTGTATATTACTGTTCCAAAGCATAGGAAAGGGATCATAGTAAGGAAATACTGGACCAAAGCAAGACTGAAAACCAGCTGGGCAAACTTTAAACTCTGCATCTCCATGTCTGATGTCAAAACACTCTTCAGATCTCCAACTTCACTCTGCTTTGTTGAATGCAACACACTTCTGTCTCTTGGGCTGGTTCTGCTCCCTGTTAGCTGCTCTCCTTGGCAGATATTCCACAATTCTGATATTCCTAACATCTTGGGATCACCACTGGCTTCCATGTTCCTACTACTATGGTTCCTTAAGCAGTGCTTAAAGCATTCCACTGATTTTCTAATCCACAGTCCCAAAGTCCATATTTCTTCAAACAAAAGCACAATCAGTTCTATCTCAGCAATACCCCAGTCCTGTTTCCATCTTGCAGGCAGCAGGAAGTCAACTGACACACTGGGTGATATCCTGAGCATTGAAAACCTCAAAGCCCACCCTTACCTGACAAACTTCCTCTAACAAGGCCATATCCACGCCAACACAGCCACACCTTCTAATCGTGCCACTCCCTATCAGCTTATGGGGGGGGCAATAACATTCACACTACCACAGGTGGGATCAACTAGGTCTAATGGGTAATCAAGAGAAATATGATCCTACATTGTTTTATGGGCTTTTGTAGTCTTCTTGGCCAACAATTTCTATGGAGGTGTCCCATACATGTCACTGGGATTTTTGTTTAATGACCCAGTATTTCTAGGACTGACATAATATAGCTTTGCAGGATATCCTCCTTCAAATTCTCTGTGTGGTTTTTAATTGGCTTCCTAGATACTAGGTTTCTGATGGATTACTCATATGCATTTCATCTTTATTAATCCTCTTACCTCTTCTCAACATCTTGAACTTTTCCATTTTTATTCAAAGCAGGACCAAGTAATCCATGTGAATTCAAGACTTCAAAAACATATAGAAAGCTGTAGACTGCTTTTCTGTCAGAAACTATTTTGTCTAAAATAGTGTTGCTGAGGAATGATATGGAGAAATTAGAACTTTTATACATTGCTAATGGGACATAATATAGTTCTGCCAACTTAGATAGTAACTTGGCATTTCCTAAAAATAGAATGTATTGAGTTAAGCATATAACACCAGGTGGATGTTGTGATCAACCATGCCGTCGGCAGACTAAGTCTATGACATCACTCATCCAACCCATTCAGCCAGGATTCTGAGCTGAAATTCTTCTTTAACATCCTGTATGCTAGCAGAGGCCACCCCTTAATCAGGCTTTCTGTCTACAAACTCATGATGTGAAGAAATCAGTTGTAAAATAACAAAGCAAAAACATTTCCAAAGCCAAACAAGACTACTATTTTGGGTATACTGGTGACTCCTCTCATGTTTTCATTGTGCCAGGTTCCACTGGTAGACCAAGTGATAAAATACAGACAATGTGTTTGTCATTGAAATGCAGTGTTAACTGCAAAAAGATAGTTTGACCCTCAAATATCTTTGAGAATTTGCAGTTAATTTCTTTCTCAACTAGCCCAATCTTGATCTCATATCTGTCTACACACCAGAGGATGGTCTTCAGCAGTTCAAGCAAGTTTGAGTTTGGAATTCTGTGAAATCACCTTGCTGGCTCATTCTGTGATCCTATCTCAGGAACTAAAGAACATACACAGTGAAATCTACAGAGAAACTCACCAAGACATCTAGCTCCTCTTTAGTCCACACTTTATAAATAAATACTGTATTCTCCCCAGAAGTGCTAGCTCCTGACACCAGAACTCCAAACCCAGCAAACTGTGGCATTGTCAAAGAAATCTGTTGAGAGTTTCTATCCATGAAACCGCTGGACAAGTGTGGGTCTGAGTACCAGAAGCATCCTGCCCTGTGTTTATATCCCACAGATTTGTAGAAAAGTCACAGGATTCTGAACAGAAATGTCTATCTTTGTACTAAGGTGTATAAAATACCCTTATTGTATTATGTCCATGATGAGGTCTCAAAGATTTCATGGTCCTCCATGAAATATTTTAATTCTCAAAATAGGTTTTAAATAAACAATCCAATATGTCTGAGTCACTTTTTTAATTTATTTGTTGAGATACCATGATCCAGACAACTTTTTGAAGAGCTACAGTTTCAGATGGTGAGTCTATGACTATCATGGTAAGCAGAATGGAAGCAAGTAGGTAAGCATAGGCTAGACCAATAGCTCATTGCTAACAGCCTATCCACAAGTAGGAGGCAAGGGAGGAGGCAGGAGTAAACTGGGAATGGCATGGACTTTTGAAACCTCAAAACCTGTCCCCAGTGATATGACACACTCCACCAAGGCCACACCTCCTAGTCTTTTCCAAACAGCTCTACCAACTGGAGACCAAGTATTCAAGTATATGTATTTATGAAGCCACTCTCATCCCAACCACCACATCCTACTGCTTGTCCCCTATAAGCTTGTAGTGAGGAAGCTGCCTGACTCTGTGTTGAAGGCAGGAGTCAGTTTGCTGCATTTTTAAAAATAAGTCTCTATTTACTCTAAGAGCTGAGTTGCTGTTCTTAAGTTTGTTCCCTGGAACCTGATCTTCCCCAATCCATGATTTTGACTTGCTTTTGAGAATACCCTGAAACCCTGCAACCTCCCTAATTACACGATGTTTTTTGAGATATTTTTTTCTGTGTTTCCTTATTGCTCCATTGTCTCTCTTCTATAAACCTGTATTGCAACTATTTATGATTTTATTGCTTAAAAGGATTTTATTTTATTTTTATTTTTTATTTTATTTTATTTATTTATTTTTATTTTATTTTATTCCTAAAAATGGATTTGGGACTACTCTCTTTAACGTTACTTAGGAGGCAGTCACTGGTCAGCTCTTGAGTGTACCCTAATAAAAACCAAACTTTCTTAAAATATGACTCAAACTATGGAGGTGGTCTTTTTCTCACTGATGGAATTAACAATAGCCATATCATAACACAATAATACATTTAGTCCAATTTCAAAGTCCTCACAGTCTTTCACAACCTTGACATACTTTAAAAGTCCAAAGTCTTTTCTGAGTCTTACAGCAATGTCTTAATTTTAATGCCCTATAAAATCAACAAGCAAGTTATATCCTTCCGCTGTAGTTAGAGGCTGCTTATTTGTTCCCAGCTGCTCAGCCCCAAAATAACCACACAGAAACTGTGTATTAATTAAATCACTGCTTGGCCTATTAGCTCTAGCTTCTTATTGGCTAGCTCTTACTGGGTAAAGTTCCATCCGGAGTCTGTCAATGGCAAAGCTACATGGTTTCTCTCTGACTCCACCTACTTTCTCTCTCTCTCTCTCTCTCTCTCTCTCTCTTTCTCTCTCTCCATATATATATAGATAGATAGATAGATAGATATAAATATATATATATAGATATATATATATATCTTCCATCCTGGCTATATTCTGTTAAGCCATTGGCCAAAAGCAGCTTCTTTATTCATTATCCAATAAAAGCTTCACATAGACAGAAGGACTTCCCACACCATTTCACCATACAATGGCACAGAACACATATTACCATTTTCAAAAGGGTGGAATGGGGGCTTAGTAAGGAAATACTGTACCAGAGTAAAACCAGATCCTAGCAGGTCAAACTCCTGTAACTTCATGTCTGATGTCAAAGGAACTTAGCTGGCACTGCCCTTCCAGCTTTGTTGACTGAAATAGTCATTTCTGTCCCTTGAACTGGTTCCATAGCCTGTCTGTTGCTCTCCTTGGCAGATATCCCATGGCTGCAGCATCACACCCACCTTGGGATCTCCAGCACAATCCATGATTCATACTCAAGAGTTTCACATAATGACCTATCCAGGTTTCCATGCAAGAACTCTCCTACACACTCTCCCAGTCACAGGAACTTTTCATAAACATGGAGGAAGTTTCTGCTGTCCCTGCCTTCTTGCATTTTTTTATAATGCAAAAGCCTGGACCATATGTCACCACTGCCAAGTTTGATTGCCTCCTTGAGAAAAATAAAAACAAAACTGGTTCCCTCCTTGGATTACATTTACATACGTATTGACTTGTTGAGGCTTTTAATTTTCACAAATTACAGGATTATCTGGGTGGTGTCTTGTCCTCAGGGTAGCACTCCCTTTGTTCTATTTCTCCTTACCTCTTTCTGCACAAGCTTTGACTGCAACATTAAATTCCCTGCTCCCCCTTTCTCCTCAAATGATGCATTTTGTATTTCTTTTTCCCCTTTATGCTCTTTTTCACTGTAGATCAGCATCAGAGTAATTACTAATAACCAAGGAGTAGAGTCAATATGAGACTGTCTTAAAATCTCCTCTGCCAAGGAAAATAGTCCAAATATGTCATTTTAGCCTCAGGCATCTGAAACCTGTTTCTCTCTTAATGCCCTGCTAGCAAGGCAAACCTGTTTACCTTTTCTCAACAGGACATCTAGTAGCTTTAGAAAAAACAAGACTGGATTATCACATCTGAAGTGAGCTAGTAAGGTGATTGCAACCTTAGGGAAGAATCTGGTTGTTGTTACTAAGCTGACAAAACCACAGATAGCCTAGCTGTCAATACCATCAGAGATCTGTGAAGGATAAATTATAGAAGTATAATCCAAATGGTCTATTTATCAATTAAAAAGGCAGAGACTAGTCTGTAGTAAGGAGAAGTGGGACCCCAAATAGTGTAGGAGGTCCTTCTGTATTTCTGTTGCTTTCATTGGTTAAATAAAGAGATTGCCTTGGCCTTTTGATAGGACAGCCCTTAGGTGGGTGGAGTAGACAGAACAGAATGCTGGGAGAGAGAAGGCAATGTAACAGATGCCGTGATTCTCCTGGCCAAAACAGACGCTGCTTAGACTCATGCCAGTAAGCCACAGTCAAATGACAATACACATTAATGGAAATGGGTTAATCAAGATGTGAGAGTTAGCCAATAAGAGGCTAAAACTAATGGGCCAGGCAGTATTTCAATAAATACAGTTTCTATGTAATTATTTTGGCAGCCGGGAGCCAGGCAGAAGGATGCAGCCCGCTCCTCCTCATGCAACACTAGTCCATTACTTAGATGGTTATCCTAGGCTCCTGTGGTATCCATGGTATTGGTGGCAGAGGTACCAAGACAGCATCAGTCTTTGGCCACCAGGCCCAGAAGGTGAGAGACATTCCTGTGGATGAGGAAAATGGAAGAGACTAACCTTACTTTGTCTAAATAAAATGGTGCTATCAACTCTCTAGTGGCCTGCTTGTCCACAGTTTTGGGCCAGGTCCTGGTGGCAGATGAGGCACTGGACAGTGGATATTGTTACCACAATCCAGATAGAGTCATTTTGGTGTTCTGTTATCTTCTTTGGAGACCGTAGAGTCACTGTTAGTAGCTGGAGTTCCCTGTCATGTTAATTTTTTTCCATTAAACATTTAAATGCCATATTCATCAGAGCTCTGACAAGTTTGAGGACCATTATCGATTAAGTATATCTGGGCTAAACAAACCTAGGCTTAACTTTGAAAACAGATATAGGCTAAGTAAAACTTTTTCCTGTAATTAATCACATTAATACTTAGCATGGCTACAAGTACAGTTCAGAACATGTTAAAGAATTTAATCATTTATAAGGTGCCTGACCATTAACTTGTATTTCTTAATCATTCTTTATAATTTATAATAACTCATTAACTTTCATAAGACTAGGACTTGCTGGAGTAGAGCTTGTAAGCAGAGACTGAAGAAACCTAGAGGCTAGTATTGCCCTTGATAAGTTAATAGGCACCACAGTCATGTTAATGGAAGCACCAAAAGTTCCTTTCACCAGAGATAAGGAGAATGACTCCATTTTTATCAAGCAGGAACTTTCTTCAAACCCTTGAGGGGATGGGGGTTTTATCTAAATGCCTAACCTTGGGGAAAGGACTTTATACCCTTTTTTTGTTCACTTTAAGCCTTATTTATTTCTAAATAAATTCTATTTCTCAATTGAAGCTCTTTTTAGTATCAATTTATTAATATCAATTAATTAGTATCAGTTTATTAATTAATAAACATTGTTCATAGAGAGACTGGGAATATTCTTTTTATAGTATGCCATTACAGAATATAACAGTTTCTCTTTTTTTAAACTTTATTTAACTTTATTTCATGTGCATTGGTATAATGATGTCAGATTCTCTGGAATTGGAGTTACAGACAGCTGTGAGCTGCCATGTGGGTGCTGGGAATTGAACCCGGGTCCTCTGGAGGAGCAGTCAGTGCTCTTAACCACTGAGCCATCTCACCAGTCCCTATAACAGTTTCTTATATGACTCAGTTTATCAAAATAACTTAAGCTTAGAAAAGTTAGCAAAGACAAGGAAGCTAGACATACATTATGCTGGTCTGTTCACCCTGCAGGATGCACTCAGACATTAACCTGGCCAGCCCAAAATCCTATGACTGCTATGTCGCTATGTAGTCTGTATACAGGTGCAAAATGCCCCTTTAAGAGACAAGCTCTACTCATTCCCACTCCCCCTCCTCTGAAGAAACAGTCTGTTCTTTGCTTCTTTCTCTCTCTCTCTTTCTCTCTCTCTTTCTCTCTCTCTCTCTCTCTCTCTCTCTCTCTCTCTCTCTCTCTCTCTCCTTTTACTTCTCTTGCTCCCTTCCCTTCCTTGAACAAAACTCCTCAGGTGAGCTCTGTCTGCATGGTGTGTCTGTCTCTCACACACAGCGTGGACCCCTGGACCTGCCAAGGTCCCTCTTGCACTGAATCAGAACAGGTAAGGAGAGACATTATCTGGGCCATTGGTTCTCAACCTTTCTAATGTGTTCACCCCTCAGTATAGTCCCCCATGTTGTGGTGAACCCCTATAAACTACAAAATCATTCTCGTTGCTATTTTACAACTTCAATTTTGCCATTTTTTGACTCTGCAAACATCTGACATGCAGGTAGTCCTTGGCTACACCTGTAAAAGTGTTTTTCAACCTCCTGAAGGGTTGAGACTCATAGGCTGAAAAGCTATTCCAAGCCCTTTGCCAGACTACTTAACATTATTGATTTGTTGCATTGTAAGATGGGAATATCCCAGTTTCTGATGTTTAGTATTTGGTGACTCAAATTTATGTGTGGTTTAGTATGTGTGGCCCTATTTTTTAGCCTTTTGCTTATTAATTTTTATAATCCAACTATTAATGACATAAAACATTTTATAAACTTAGAATGTCCCATAGCCTTATAAATTTAAATATTTTACAACTGTTTTTTAATTTAAATTTTCCGTAAAACTCCAAAATTTCTTCTTAAGTAAAGTTGAAATCTCTCAACTATGTGCTCTTACAATATCAAAAATAAAGTACCTTCTTTTGACTTCGAGAGAGAAGATACAGGGTATGACTGTTACGATAAAAATAAAATGTTGCAGGTCCACAAGTGGCAGCAATGGGCAGGAGACCATGGCAGGCCACAAAGGCAGGTCCCAGGCAGGGAGTCATGTGGCAGGTAAGAGACAGAGACCTATTAAGCACACCATGCAGAGAAAGTGGGTATTTATTTAGTGGATTATGGAGGGGAAAGGGAAAGGAGGGAAGGGGAGAAGGGAGAACAGCAGAGAGAAAGGCAGAGAGAAACAGAGAGAGAAAAAAACAGAGAGAGGAGGGGGAAGGGGAGAAGTGAGGAGAAGGGAGAGGGGAAGAAGCTGTCTCTTCAGGAACTCAGGCTGCAAGCAGAAGGAAGATCTGCTTGCCTCAGTGGATGGGGGAGGGAGTAGGTGAGGCTCATCTCTTAAAGGGACAGGACAGACCATTACATTCTCATCTCTCTATTTTTTTATTGATTTTTATTGAGCTCTACATTTTTCTCTGCCTCTCTCCCCTCCCCACTTCAACCTCACCCAAGGTCCCCATGCTCCCAATTTACTCAGGAGATCTTGTCTTTTTCTACTTCCCATGTAGATTAGATCTATGTAAGTCTCTCTTAGTGTCCTCATTGTTGTCTAAGTTCTCTGGTATTTTGGTTTGCAGGCTGGTGTTCTTTGCTTTGTGTTTAAAAACCACCTATGCGTGAGTACATGTGATAATTGTCTTTCTGTGTCTGGGTTACCTCACTCAAAATAATGTTTTCTAGTTCCATCCATTTTCCTGCAAAATTCAAGGTGGTGTTATTTTTTCCTTCTGTGTAGTACTCCATTGTGTAAATGTACCACATTTTCCTTATCCAGTCTTTGGTCATCATCTCTTTTTTATAATAAAAATGCAGAGGTTGAGCACAACAGGTTAATGAATTGGGACAGCAGATTCTCAAGACTGCTTCCTACTTATTTGTGGGTGTCGTCTTAGAGAAGGAACCTGAGAAAACTGGGTGCTGGTCACATCCTGGGGTAGCTGTTCTCTTTGTTCCTGTCTGGTGTTTGTGGTATGGAAATGTCTGGTGTCTCTTATACCTGTTTAAGATATTGGCAGAACAGTGGACAAAGTTAAGTTTAGGAAAAAAAAAATCTAGGATCAGGGAATTGAGAGGGGTGTATCTGACCTGTTTAAGGTGGATCCTTCAATTCAGCTCCCTGGAACTCATAAGAATTTTTTGGGGTTGTGAAAATGTAAGTTTTAAACAGTAGCATATTTATATCAGAATGAAAGTATTTTTAAGAGTATGAAAGGCAGCATGAAAGAGAAATTTGATAACTTGTATTTGTCCTCACACTTTTATAATTTGCAGGTACATACCTTAATAACTTGTATTTGTATTTTACTGAAATTTGTTTGATAAAGCTGTTCTTTTATACTGACAAAATCTCTCAGCTGTCAAACGGCATCAGAGGTCTTTGAGAAGGATGAAATTTTACTTGAATTACTGATTAAAAAAAGACAGAGAATTTACTTGGTTGGCACCTAGAGCTACTCTTCAGGGTCCTCCATGGTTGCTGAGGGTCGTATTTTTCTTTTGCTATTTAGCATAGGGCCTGCCAGGCTCCAAACATCCTGTGGGCTAAGAAATCTGTAGGAAGACAAGCATACCTTGACCTGAGCAGCTAGGATGTTTATTCCAGTGATTCTGTCCACTGTCTGGAGATCTTCAGTTTAGATGAAAGGCAGTTTTTTCCAGTGGTCAGCGCTTGACAGTTGAAGCAAATTGAGGATGGACGTTGTTCTGTGCCCATTTGTCTTCTGTCTTCTTTGGAGGAAGTAAAGTGCTGCTGCTAGGAGCCAACCTGTCTCTTTTCATTATGAAAAGCTTTTTAATAATTAAATATTTAAATGCCATATTCCCCAGCTCTCTGAGCAGATGAGGTCTGTTTACTGGATATAGATAAGTTATAGAATCTGCCTAGAGAGCTGGGGCCAAGCTTGACTGTACTGGCTCTCAACTCAACAGGTAAGATTTACATTCATAACAAGACAAAAAGAAGAAAAAAAACTGTTTGCAATAGAAGGTTAATAGCAGAACTGACATTAGTAGAGAACAGCTTAATATATTTTAAATCAGGTTTGGATTAAATATACCATATTTTTATGGTAGACTTAAAATTACATACCAATTTCAAACATGAAACTTATTGCTTTGTTAGCCTGGAATGAGATATAATGGGCAGACAATTATAACATTTAACAGTAAACATAGGTGCATTTAAGTTACATGTATACACACACATGCACACACAGTGAACAGGAATTGGGCAAAGTGGATGCTCTTGGTGGGCCCTACCAAAGGCATGCCACTGCATAAAACACACATGTAACAGAGTCAGCACTGGGGAACCAGGCAAGGAATACCTCAGTAAAGATGACAGGATTTGGTCACCTGATCTGGCTCTCAGTTAAGATGGTGGTGAAGTCACCTGACCTCAGTTAAGATGGCAGCAGTCATGTGTTATTTGGAGAAGCCACATTTTTTGAGCCACAGGAGTTTTAAATATAATAACAAGAGAGACCTAGAGGTATGATCTGCCCTGTCACTGAGCCACTGTACCACAAGCTACCGTGGGGAGCAAAGGTTGGAACTGAAAACAGCTGCCTTGTGGATCCAACCAATCTTGGTTTCCACAGAACCAGCAGTAGCAGTGGCAGGGGGACAGTTGGAGGAAAAGTGGAGTCAGCGGTGAAATGGATTTACTACAGGTCCTGGCAGCTTGCTGCTGTAAGCAGCCAGTCCCAAGCAGGCTGTGAGCCCCCAACGGCTTGCTGTGGAAAGCAGCCAGTCCCAGGCAGTGACTGTGCACGAGACCACACAGCAGGAAGGTGGCTGGTCCCCAGCAAGCTTTGTGGGTGGCTGGCTGGTCACAGTGACTCAAAATCTAGAGAGGCCTTGAGGCCACTCTGAATGGCCTTTTACGGCGAGGGAAAAAAAGAAAAGAAAAGAAATGGAAAGAAAGAGAAAGAAGAATATGAGGGACCCTGGGCCCCCAGTCGAATGCACCGCACATATTGTGCAGTGCTAGCGCGGGCGGACTGACCCTGGGTCAGTCCAAACACAAATTTAGCTAAGGGAGGCAATCATAGTAGAATGGGGGAAACTCACCAATTGAAGGCATATGGAACACATGGCTGTTGTGGAGAAAATACCTGGTTCTGGATGCCGACCCTCCAGACTGGGGCGGGAGAGCCCATCCGAGTCACAGCACCAGACCTCATTACAGATGGTTGTGAGCCACCATGTGGTTGCTGGGAATTGAACTCAGGACCTTTGGAAGAGCAGGCTATGCTCTTAACTGCTGAGCCATCTCTCCAGCCTGGCAGAGCATTCACAGGCAGGTGTCTGATAGTTTGAGGGTTCATACCATACATGAAAATGTGAAAACCTGCAAAAACAGTGAACCAACACTGCAGGGCCTATAGAAGAATGTCCTCTCTACAGGCGGGGTGGAAAAGCCTGGCTGGCTCTGGTCCAGGTGACTCGAAAGCCAGAGAGGCTAGAGGCCGCTCTGAGCGGTCTCAGAGGCTAGAGGCTGCTCCGAGCAGTCTCTCATGGCAGGGACCACTTACGAGTGGTCCAAAAGAAAAGAAAAGATAAAAAAGGAGAATGAAAATCCTGAGGGACTCCGGGCCCAAAATTGAATGCACCACACAGTATGTGCAGTGCTAGTGCGGGAGGACCAACCCAGTCATGTTTTTCAGCTATGGAAAGCAACCAGAGATGAATGTCAGTGAAGGGCTCAACTGTAGTTGTGAAGGCTGTGGTTGGCTGACTGGAAGGGGATAACTCACCACTGAAGCTGCTGGTGTGTGTAGAGGTTGGCATTCAGACAGAACACAGAACTGTTGTAAAGAAACCTGGTTCCAGATCCCAGTGTTCCACGTGTCATCAACTGGCCCACCTGCGGCAGGGGGGAATGTGGAGAGAGCCTGGCTGAGTCACAAGCACCAAATGGTAAAAGTAAAATGCCGCAGGTCCCCAAGTGGTCGCAGCGGGCAGCGGTCCCGAGACTACAACAACCAAAGAAGGCAGCCTGTCTCAGGCAGGGAGCCGCATGACGAGTGAGAGACAGAGATGCACCATGCAGAGAAAGTGGGTATTTATTTAGCAGGTTATGGAGGGGAAAAGGAAAGGGAGGAAGGGGAAAGAGCAGAGAGAGGCAGAGAGAAAGAGAGAGAGAGAATCAGAGAGGCTGGGGAAGGGAGAAGGGGAAGAAAGGAGAGGCAGAAACTGCCTCTCGGAGAGAGATAGAAAGGAAGAGACTCAGGCTGGAAGCAGAAGGAAGATCTGCTTCCCTCGGTGGACAGAGGAGGGAGTAAGTAGGGCTTGTCTTTTAAAGGGACAGGAGAGACCATTACAATGACCTCAATCTATATAAGGCAAAACCAAGTTCCAACAGTGCAAACAAATCAAAGCTCAATATCTAGGATTTATTCACAATCTTTTGGATCTTCTGGAAGGGCTTGGATCACCTCTTTTGTCCCATCCTCAATAGCATACAATAAAGCCGGCCTTCTAGATCCCAGGCTGTTCCATTTTACTGTGGCTGGTGCTTTTGTTGACTATTACATGGCACTGGCATTTCCAACATTGCTAGGTCTACCATTGCAACTGGGTTATCTTTAGAAACTCTAGCCCTGCAACATGTTGGCAAGCCTCAGTTGTTCCCTATGACCCTTTAAAACTAGTACTACCAGAGTGACTCTTATGTTACAAAATTTGGCTATCAGCACAAGCACCATTCTTATAGATGAATGCATGAAAGTGCAATCTTAATATGTTATTAAATAAGCATTGTTTTTAAATCCTATCTTTTGTAAACCTTGTTTTCAGGACAGGGCAGGAATTATCATACAAATATCCATCCTAATCCAAAATATCTTGGAGATCTGTTCTTGCCTCCTGGATAGGCCCTTTCCATATGGTCACCTTTAATCAAGTTGGTGGTGAACTCATGTGACATCTGCCCTCTCCAATCCTCGAAAAGGTGGCTGCCAGACACACGGTTGTCTAAAGTGGTAAAGTCACATGACATCTGCCCTCTCCAATCCTAGGAAAGATGGCATCTAGCCATGTGACTTCCTAAAGATGGCAGTAAGCCACACATTGCTTATACCCCCAAATGGAATCATGCTACATGGTTCCTTTAAGATTACCTATGCATAGATTTTTTTTCTAACTGTCAACTCCATGTTATGAGTTTTAAATTAACTTTTTCATAGATTTTTACAGATTTTTAACCACACCTAATAAACTAACAAATCTTGAGATACAGAATGTTCTCAGAAACCAAGTCTATTTTTTTGTATTTTTTGGCTGTTCTGCTTTGCTTTCTTTTCCCTGTCACTGTGCCAGGCAGATCAGCTGACGCCGTGACGTAGAGGAAACTTTTAAATAAGTATGCCTAAGTCTAGAGAAGGAAGAGTCACAACCCAGCTCCAGAGCCAGCTTTCCAATAAGATAGAACAGCATAAACAACTTTAATATTATCTACGCTGAAAAGATATGCAATTTCCAACTAACCCTAATCCAGTGACCAGAAAGTTCAGAGATAAATTCTGAGTCCTGGCCATAAAAACAGTCATGGAAGCAGTAATGACTGGCAGCTGGCAGTAGCAAAGACAGCAAAAATGTCTGACGTGTTTCTGTCCCAGCTCCATGCTTGCAGCAAAACTTACAGACACACCAGACAACACGGACAAAACTGTCCAACAAAAGAAGCAGACACAACTTCCTCGAGAAAGACAAACAACAAAACTTTCCAACAAGTTTTTGTGGGAAACAAACCAAAGCTTTCTAACAAGAACCAGAACCAGATGGGCGACATCTTGTCATATGTTCTGAACAGGAGAATATTGGAGTCCTGTCAACGCCAAATCCCCTCCATGTCCCAGATAGGGATCCTATAAAACAGAAGCAGACTATGACTCACCAGGAGGTCTCCATTGATGCTTGCAGGCATTTCTCAGTATGGGAGTTACCTCCAATAGTCTATGCACTGAAGGCAGCCAGGGAGCCATCGAAGACCTTAAGGCATAAGCCTCCTGAAGTAGCCCTTCAGTCCCAGAGTTCCAGAGTAAAGGTCAGCTTTAGAACTTGGGTGGGTTTTCTGAATCTCACTGAGGCTGCCAGAAAATGTTAATCCCACAGACCAAGACTAAGACCACTACCACAGTTTAAAGCCAAATTTGAAGGAAGTTTTAATTAAATACTGGCCAGGTAGTTGGGATCCTGCCAAGTATATCTCTGGGTACCCAGAAAATGGCCCTGAATAAGTTTTGCAGTGACTTAAGTATTTTGAAGCAGGTCCAATCAGAGGCAAGCATACAGCCTGACATATTTCCTGCATATGAACCTACCCCACACATGTGATCAAACACATCCAGTAACAAACTTGTTGAGGGGAGTAAAAACATGTGGTTTGTTATCTCCCATAAACAAGAGCCTCTGGCATTTCAGGAACTACCTGTACTTGAGCAAGGGGCTTGCAGATCACAGGAATTTTTGTTTCATGGATCTCTAAAGCAGAGTAATTAAAACTTAAAATGTAACTTTGGTTCTTACAAGTTTATTGGGGGCTGCAGCTACAGAGGATTAGAGTCCATGACCATCCTTCATGATGGTGAGCATGGCCTCAGGAAGGTAGGCATGATGCTGGGGCAGCACCTGAGAACTTACATCCACAAGCATGAAGAAAAGAGAGTGACTGCTACTGTGAATGTCATAAATTTTGAAACCTAAAAGGTAGTCCCTATCTCATCCAACAAGGTCACACCTCTTGATCCTTCCCAAACAGTTCCACTAACCAGGGACCAAGTATTCAAACATATGAGTCTATGGGGACTGCTCTCATTAAAACCCCCACAGAATACAAGCAGCCTAAATAGAATCATCCATCTGTCAGCTCAGATTTATACATATGTCTGTCGCACTTCTGTGCACCTTAGTCAATGCCTGGATGCAAGACAGTAAGTGAGCAGTCTTATTCAACAAGTAAAAACTGGTCTCTAGAGAAGGCACTTGGGTGAAATCTCATTTGAAGAGAGTGTGCAGGTTAAGGGAGATAGGCCTCAGCAGACCTGACTCATGCAGACAAACTGGGAGGTTCAGAGTTTCATTATTCAGCAAATCTGGTAGAGAAAGAAGTATAAAAGAAATATTATCAAGTCATTTCTTAAAGGATTTTCTCCCTCTAAGGCTAGAGAACTGTTTGCCTGAGTGAGTGCCCTGGAACCCAGGAACTGGGTCTGGGTTTATACTGACTACACTGCTTGGTCAGGCCACCAAAGTCAGAACATCCCTAGGGACACCAGTCAGCAGGAGATCACTGAACCTCTTAACAGCTTCAAGGCAAAAAAGGTGGTAGAAATTTAGAGAAAAGGCTTGAGTCACCTTAAAGAATGGAAATCCTAATTTCTATGTCTTGCTTTGGGGTTCAAAGTATAAGATGGAAAGTAGGCTGGTTAGAGAGAGAAAGACACTTTGCTTTTTAGGTTTTTTGTTTTTGTTTTTGTTTCTCTGAAGCCTAAAGCAACTCAGTATTGCTGTCAATTGCCTTTGCTTCTCTGAAGCTACTTCAAGAACCAGGGAAAGATGCTTTAACAAAAGATTGGTTTTGAATCCTAATCACTTAGGAAATCACATGGGCTATGGTACTTTTACTCAGTACTAAGAACATTGAGGGGCTGGAGCAGGCTGGAGCAGGCCAGAGCAGTCCAGGGCAGAGCAGAGCATAGCAAGCACAGGCCCAAGCTTGGCAAACATGTCACCAGCAGGTTTTGCCCTTTACTCTTCTCCCCCATTCCTTCTACCTGGTAGGTTAACTTCCTAAAACTACTCCCAAAATATATTCCCTTATTTTGCTCCTTCCTGCCCTCTTGAGGTCCAGTTAACAAAGTTTCAAAGTCCAACAATCAAAAGGCCACTTTTGGATGCCATAATTAACATGTCAAATCAAAACAAACCAACTCATCCTAACACTAGGTTTCCCCTTTCTCTTTATAAACTGTAATTTGCCTATGAACCACATCTGTCTCCTCTCTATCCAAAGGCACTCCTTAGTCCCTCCTGGGCAAATATCCCTTCCCCTTCTCCCTTGCTCTTTTCTCCTTTTCCCTAGTCCTCTATCTTCTGTCTTTGCTTAGTCCCTGTCCTTTTTCCCTTTGGGTCAAATAAATCTCCTTTGTGTTGGAGAACTTGATTTTGGAGTGTCTTGTGCCAACTTTGTGGTCCTTTCATTCAGAAAACCTCATTTTGTGTGTGTGTGTGTTATGTTTGTGTATTTACCTAAGAAAATAAAAACATTTTAGAAAACCATTTCCACATAAAAACTTATTTATACTAACCAAAAGATGAAAGCAATTGATGTCCATAAATTTGTAAGTGGGTAAAGTGTGATATATCTATGTGATATATTATTGTTCAACCAGAGAAAGGAATAAAATATTGATGCATGCTAAAATATAAATAAGCATCAAAATATTCTGCTAAGGGAGAGAGTGAGATATGCCTTTCACAGAAATACCACTCACTATGATTTCATTTATATGAAATGTTCAGTATACATAAGACTCTACAGGAAAAATAGATTAGAGAGTGACTGGGAGCTAGAGCAGAGGTTAAGGAAAATGAGAATTACTAATAATAATTCTTATTTGGCAGTGAGAAAAATGGTCTAAAATGAGCTCTGACTATCATGAGGTTGCTATGTCAGAAACAAAGATGAACATGTTTGTGTCTTTCCATGTGTCAAATTTAACTGAATAGAAGTAAACTCACAAACTATGTTTGCTTGTTTCCATGGCAGCAGTTTGCCAAGTAGTTCCAGTTCTCTTGATGACTGGCTGAGGCAAATTTACTTCTTTTATTTCGATCCTAAATATTAACATTAATTCTAGATTACATATTATACATCATGGGACTTTACCTAGTTATAGATAGATAAGTAGGAAGATAGGTGATAGCTAATAGATAAGTAGGTAGGTAGGTAGATAGATAGATAGATAGATAGATAGATAGATAGATAGATAGATAGACAGACAGACAGATAGATAATACATTAGGTGATAGAGGGGATGTAAAAGGTTAAAAAGAAATGAGAAGTGTTCAAGGAATTCTACATGTCTTAGTTTAGAGGCAGAAGCAGGAAGTGAAAAGCACAAAACATCTATGCTGTGTGAAATTCAAACAGGTGGGAAATCTGAACAGAGATATAGAGAGAAAGTGGGCAAAATCAAGGAGGTGCTATGGAGCTGCCAAAGAGACAGATGCCAGCCGCCAGTCAGAATCTTACCCAGTAGGCTTCAGCCTTGTGGCAATACACAGATGAATAGAAATGGGTCAATTTAAGATGTAAGAGTTAGTTAATAAGAAGTCTAAGCCATTGGTCAAACAGTGTTGTAAGTAATACAGTTTCTGTGTGATTATTCAGGTCTGGGCAGGTGGGAAATGAATGAGCAGTTTCCATCTACAGGGAGTCTACAGTCTCTGTCTACAGCTCCGAATCACTAAACCTGTTAGAGGACTACTGGAAACACACCTGCAGACTAGAGCCTCAGACTCACTTGGAACTAAAAGAAGTAAAATGTAGGACCAAAGGGGCAGTTGAGGGGAAGGACTAGAACAGCCCCAGATTTATGAACAGGAAGATGAGCAGCTAATCATTCAAATAGGCCTTGTCAATGGTGAAGACCAAGTAGAGCTGAAGACCTAAGAAAGTTAAAAGTTCTCTGCTTGTTGGTCCCTTGACACATATACTGGCTGGTTGAAGACAAGTCAATATGGGTCATCAGTATCACAATGACACAATGACAGAAGTCTTGCTTATTGGGTCCCAGTTGAAGGTGTAGTATCCTTTCTCCAGTCAATCTATTCCTCAGTCTGTAAGTCCTTGAGCCTGACCTTTTTTATATGATTTTTTAATTGTTTTGTGTTCATATGGTCCCACTTCACTTTGATAAAATGATATGGTGGTATTATTTTTAATATTAATAATATGTTATCTATCAATCTGCTCTTTGTGAACAGTAGAGCATGGTACATTCATCACAAGCCCAATAAAGTGCAGAATAATTCTACCTTGGTGTTTGCATTGAAACTGGAGTCTAAGACTCCTGCAAATATATGTAGTATATAGAAAGAGCAAGAAAGGAGATGCTATTTTCCCAGATGCAAACTGGAAAATATCCTCCAGTAAAAGGGTGAGTGATATTTGGATTATCTTATGAAATTTCCAGAAGAGAACTATATCTCTACAAGTAAATATTAATTTGCATTGTCTTCACAGGAATCCTATGTATTGTTTAACAGTTCCGACAGAACTGTAGGATAATCAACAGTGAATCAACAAAATGGAAAAGGCTCCTGTCCTATCAAATGACCACCCCCAAGAGTTCCCTATGCTAGGGTCTACTGTCCGCTGAAAGACACTGCAATTTTGCTCACAAAGTTTCAAGTTTTAGTTGATTCTTTCCAGAAAAATGTCAACTGTGTAGTTCAATGTATAGGTATATGTAACTGATCAGAAACAATTTGAAATATCTAAAATCACATTTATCCATTTCAAGTGTTGTAGTGAGATGATATATTTGTTATCATATATCGTTTGCTGTAAGGGTGAGTAGATACGCAGGTGAATCATCATAGAATATAATATGATCTATAAATTGGTTGATATCATCACTTCCCCTCTCTTTCCTTAATAGATAAGGAATTCTTATTTAATTAATTATCTATTCTCATTTAACTACAAGGAAGCGTTACACAGAAGAATGCAACAGTAATAAAGTAACAACAGCAAACCCCTTTGAGGTACATGTATTACAAAAGTGAAGTCTTCAGACTAGTGGTTCTCAAACTGTGGGTCATGACCTCTTTGGTAAAACCCTGTCTCTCAAAATATTTACATTATGATTCATAATAGTAGCAAATTTACAGTCAAAGTAGCAATGACAATAATTTCATTGTTGGGGATCACCACAGCATGAGGATCGCTATTTAAGGGTCATAGCATTGGGAAGATTGCGAACCGCTGCTTTAGAGGATCACAAACACTGCATGAGTGACAGTAGCAGGTTTCAGGAAGAAGGGATGTTGTCAGGGGGCTAGAAACCCTCTGAATTTGAAAGGGAACCAAAAGAGAAAACTTAACCTTTGTACCAATGAGCAGCAATGTACTCAGTGCAGAAGCAACAGTGCGCAGCAGCAGAGGGGCTTACATTACCCCCCATGTAGGACATCAAAGAGAAGGGTCCCTGGATGAAGAAGAGCTGCAGACGGATTCTAAGTGGGCAGTCCCATTTTTTCAAGCCATCTTTTCCATGGTTTTGTTTTTGCTTTTGTCTTCTCAGTCTTTTTTACTCTCTGGCAATCTGCAACTCCCTGTTACATTCCTGTGATCAAGCTGGATGTAACATATCAGGACCTGTGTGAGACAGGACCATGAAGAGTGTGGTTTACATGCTTTCTAACACATATTTGAGGGATGGCACCACCAGCAAGAGCTTGGAGCAGGACATCAGATTTTTGATGCCATGGAAAGCTGTGCGGACTCTGCCTTCTCTGTTATACCCACGCTGCCCTCTAGTCACTAGGTAAATGAACTCTGAAACGAGTGACACATACCAAGCCCAAGAACTATATGGTCCACATGCCTTGCTTATTTACTGGTCTATAGACTATAGGAAGGTATTATAAAGGACAACTGGGATGCTCACTGATAGATCCTTGGAAAACTATGCACTAAGATCTTCCAAAGTTGAAACAATACACAGTTTATGCTCTGGTGAGCTTACATCTGAATATGCAAACAATAGAAATACATTATATGATTGTCAGGACTGATACTTTTAATTTCTAAAAATTGGAAACAGCTCAAATGCCCACAATAGAATGGGTCATAAATTGTAGTATGTTCATTAAACAGAGTATTATATCACAATAAAGATAAGCAAATTACTACAACCACTAAAAACTAAAAAAAAATCTCTCAAATTAGGTGAAAACTGACAGACAATACAAATATTCTATTGTGTGTCATTATAACTAGAGAGAGAGAGCTCAGTTCATACAGCACTTGTTGGACAAACACAAGGACCAGAGGGCCACACCCAACCACCTACATAAAATGTTGAGTATGGCAACATGTGTTTATAATAATAGAGAGGCAGAGAGAGGCATATTGCTGGAGCTCACCGGCCATTCACTGTAGCTAATCAGAAAGCCTTGTGAATATTTTAGCACAGGTGTGTCAGTTCACGCGGGTCCAAGAAACGAAGACTCAGTGACACACGAGAATGAACTTGACCTCTGCGGCTGCAGGGGCCCCAGTCTCAGTGAACTGAACCTATATTCTCCCTTTGCCTCTTGGCACCTTTATTTTTGTCTTATATTTACACTTTGGCTAGTAGATTTCCATATCTCAAAACAAACTGATAGACACTTTCAACAATACAGTGCCAGGTGCAAATACCTGATTCACGAGGTATCACGGTTTTCTGGGTTTCCCCTAAACCAAGTTTTGCATAGGCTTTGTATCCATGGGAAACTCTCAGTCAAGATTCACATGGGACAAAAAAAAAAAAAAAAAAAAAAGGTATTTGTAACACACAGGAAGGCCTGGGTTCTGTGTGAAAAAAAACTCCGGAACTAGGCCAGGATAACCCAGAGAGGTTCCCTGGCTAGTGGAGGTTGCTTGCTATCCCTCTGGCATCAGGCCAGCAGACTATTATACCACAAGCAAGCTTTGGGTTCAAACATAAAGTGGCAAATAATGAAGGAAAGAATTCAACCTTAAGCAGTCTTCACATGCATATACACGTGAGGAAGTATGCACACTTAAACCACACACACACACACACATCCAAAATAATATATGCCACATAGTTCTTTTTATGTACTATCAGGCAGAATTCATCTATGGTGATATGAATTATGACAGTGGTTTCTTTGGAGTTGTAAAACTTATAAGTGAGACCAAGAATAAAGATGTCTAAAATGATGACAATATCTTATAACTGATCAGAGTGGGCATTTCATGTGCATTTATTTTTTTTAAAGTTGATTGATCTTTATATTTAAACTATATACTTTTGTCTACGTAAATTAAATTATAACAAAAACATGTTTTGGATGCTCAGTTGGCAATACAAATCTAACTTATAAAAGCTTTTTAGAATGTATATTTTCAGGCTGAAGGGATAGCTCAGCAGATAAGATCACTCGCTGCTATCACAGGGGACCGGAGTTCAGTTTCCAACACTGCATCAGGAGGCTTACAAACCTGTAACTCCAGCATCAAGGATCAATGCCCTCTTCTCAACTCCACGCGCATCCCCACACTCGTAGCACTCACTCACATAGACATACATAAGTAGAACTAATTTTTAAAATCTTTTTTATAAAATCAAAATATTAAAATATATAGAAAAATATTTGGTTTAAAATAATTTTCCCCAAAATTAACTAGAGAAATAAATCTAACCAAAGAAGTAAAAGATCTCTACAACAAAAATTTCAAAATATTAGCAAAGGATATCCCAGAAGATACTAGATAATGGAAAAGTATTCAAATTTTCTTGCCACACAGAATTAATAATGTAAAAATGTCTACACTACCAAAACTAATTTCAAGAATTAATTCAATACCTATCAAATTCCCCATGTCATGTTTCACAGGTTTAGTAAATAAAAAAAAAAGATTCCTATGGAACTATAAAGACCATAAACAACCAAAACAATCTTAAGGAGTAAGAACACTGTTGGAGGAATTATAATGCTTGACCTCAAATTATACTATGGCACTATCGTGATAAAGACTGCCCATTACTGGCATAAAAAAAGACATGTGGCCAATGGAATAGAATAAAGTACACAAAAGTAAAATGGCAAAGCTCTTCCCACTTAGTTTTTAGCAAAGGATGCAAAAACACTTTGGAATAAAGATAGCATATTCAACAAATGGTGCTGGCAAAACTGGATTTCCACCTGCAGAATAATAAAATTTGATACACATCTTTCAGTTTGTGTTTAAAACCAAAACAGATCAAATACCTTAATTCAAAACCTGACACACTAACAGTTTTAGAAGAAAACAAAAGGGACACCCTTCAAGGTATTGGGTTAGGTGAGAACCTTTCAAAGAGAACACCCACCTCACAGGACCTAACCCAAGAATGAACAGATGGGACTAGAAGAAGATACATTCCTATACAGCCAAGGAACAACCTGCATAGTTACCAGCCCATAGAATGGGGGATATTTTTTACCAGCTACACTTCAGAAAAGGGCTAATATCCAGAACTCACAAAGAACTGCAGATATTAAACGCCAATGGGTAAATGAACTGAACAGGTAGTTCCTCCCCCCCCCCCAAAAAAAAAGCCAATAGCTACATTAAGCAGTGTTCATTATGCATAGCCATCAGAGAAATGCAACTTAAAACTCTCCTTAAATAAAGAGAACAAGAAAGAATAAATAGTTCTGTCTTCCCCAGACCCAACCCGTCAGTCTCGCCTGGAGCACTGCAACAGAACAGCAGATGTAGCCTCCCTTTCCCACCACCCACATCTCCTATGGATCCCTCCTACCCCACTACTCTCTGCAGTATCCAAGATGCCAACTCCAGCAAGGCACCTGCTCAACTACAGGCCATGCCAGCCAGAAAACAAGGTAGGCTACCCACAGACCCTCTGTTATCATTTCCATCGCCCAGCGCTTTGGCAAAAGGTCTAGCCACCCCAAACGCTGGCACTTTCGGGTTCCAGGCCGCACGTGTGCCATCAAGTGCTCAATTTACATAGCCACCAAGGGCCCTTAAGCCTTACGTGATGTACTTGCAGCGTGGTCACGTGGCCTACGCCTGCCTCAGCTACGTAAGCCCCTGTGCCTATGCACTAGGCGGCCTTTAAAAGCTAGACATTCTCTCTCCACATCGTCTTTCTGTACCAACTTCCTCAGGCCTGCCCCCCCCTCTCTCTCTCTTTGTCCTGACACTAGCACTTGTAGACCAGGCTAGCCTCAAACTCACAGAGATCTGCCTGCCTCTGCCTCCCGAGTGCTGGGATTAAAGGCGTGCGCCACCACAGCCCCGGCTTTCTCTCTCTTAATAAACTCTTAAAGTGGGTTTCCTTGTGTGTCTCATAATTTGTTCTCACTCACGCCCGGTAATTTCACCGTGTGTGTGTGTGTGTGTGTGTGTGTGTGTGTGTGTGTGTGTGTGTGTGTGTGTGTGTGTGTGTGTG